>JACSZP010046253.1:0-20486 GCA_016161895.1 Pinna nobilis | reverse complement strand
CACTTTCCATCTGATGCTTAAATAATAAACACAGAATTTTTATCTTAAAACTCTACCTCAGTATTATTGTGAATCTAGAAATTTTAGCGGAACATTATTTTCGCGATCGACCAATTAACTTTGGCTCGCCAGAATATATTTTCGTTATAGTGCTTGCATATCCATGCACCCTTTTTGGTATGGTGTCTTTGGTAAATCAAATTAAGCAATACATATTAAAACGAGTATGTAATCTCGCTTTATTACGAGAAAATGAAATTTTCGCAAGAAATATAATATTTTAGTTCCTCGCTCACGGGGTTTAATCTACACAAAGAACTCGAGATTACTTTTCTTCTTTTTCATAAGCTTCTATACAATTATATGTACTGGCTGAAGGCTGGATGGTTCTATCGTTATTTATTGCCCTATTCAAGATTCTTTCACTTAGATTGATATGTCAGCGTGTGTTGTGTCTGTAAAGGGTGACAAATTTTGCATATGCTCGGCACATATGGTCGTGGAGCATGGAGGTTTTTTTTATCCGCCGACACCTGTTGTGACAAGGCATCTAGAATTTTATTGTCTCAACCGAAAGACAAGGACAGACAAACAAAGCATTACTCGAATCCAATCCAACAATTGGAAGGCAAATTCTCTAGGCCACGGGGGCCCAGGAGGCTGGTAGTCTTTTCCTGGATAAAAAAGATTACTCTTTCAACCCTAATAGTGTATGTAATTAAAAATCACGACAAAGAAGATAAAACAACAACAACAACATCGTCAAAACCAATGTTCCTATTTCAATTCCTTACGATTATATATCATTGCCTTAACGCTTACATATTTAAGAATTGCTTCGAAGTACAGTCAAGCCTCATAAATCCGGACGCCAATAATCCGGATGCTTCACCTTCTGGACGACATTTCCAGGGAACAAAATTTTCAGATTGCCTTGAAATTATGATATCTATGTCTCAGTAATCCGGACATTTCATTTATCCGGACAATTTGCTTGGGAACGAAGGTGTCTTGATTAATGAGGCTCCACTGTATGATAACAATATAGTTGTGCTTGGGGTGTAGGGGTGTACTTACGTTTGTATCGAATGAAAAGTACGACAGCTATAACCATAAAAATCAGTCCGAGCCCTAGTATGATGGCTCCTACAATGACTAATGTATTTTTATTTTCTACCAAAGGCTCTGCATCTGGAAAAAATCCACATTTTGAAATTTAATTTGATACATTCAAAACAATGCCAAATACTGACTAGAGAAAATTCTTGAAGATTGGTTTGTTTTAGTCACATGCTAAAATAAGAGTGAAGTGGATGATACTCTACATTTGTATCAGCTTTCTGTAACAATGCGAGAGAGGAAGGGGGTTAATAAAGGTAATGACGAGAGAGAGAGAGAGAGAGAGAGAGAGAGAGAGAGAGAGTGAGAGAGACTCACCATTTTGCTCAGGGACAGGTAAATCTCACCCTCGTGTCAAGATTTGCGGTCTACGACGAGACGAGGCTTTACGAGTCGTGGATGTTTCAGATCTTTGACACGAGTGTGAAATTTTCCTTTTGTGGTACAAAGTGGTGGTTGATTATTTCTCTCTTATCCCCAAATAATTAATTTAGAGATCTAGATATTTGCAACACTGTGAATTCAAACAGAGGAATCACGTCAAAAGTAGGTCAATAATATTGCGTGTGACGTCAGAAGGTTCGAGATAAGCATGTGGAATGCGAGACAGAGATAAATCAGAACGGGTAGTGGTAGGTGGATTATTCTGTCCGGGGGCGCGAGAGAGAGAGAAATAAAGCGAAAGAAGAGTTAGTTAGAGAAATTCAATATATGGTAATTCTTACTTGTGTTATCAGTGACGTCAAATGAGATAATTTCTTCACCTAAACGATTCCTAATTATTGCAATGTATACCCCGTCGTCAGTTGCCGTTCTGTTGATTATCTTCAATTTGCACCTTGACGTAAAACATTTTCAATAAATAATGAATAAATATATAATTCACTTCCATTTTTTTCACGGAAAACCAATAACATGTATACAATTTTCTCCATTCAATACACCAATGAAGGCTGCACTCACTTTTATGTTAATTATTAGCAATAAAATATAAGGATATGTTTGAAAAATGGTGTGTTCTATCCCATAGGCCGTAATTTAAGGTGTCGATAAAACCTATGAAAGCTTATTTGACTATTTTGTTGTTTAACGCAGAAACGTCCACTAATATTTAGACGTCACCAAACGCCAGTAAAGAGCGTCTGATTTTCAACCACGAGTGCTATTTGATTAGTTCTGAGCCTCGAACTGAAGGAGTTACGCAATGATGTTTCATACTAATTTTGTACTAAATAGGGCCGAGTACCCAAGGATTTGTCTCATTTAATCAGTTAATATCGACAAGGGAGTACTCTAAAGTAAACAAAACAAGCGGATCCTTTGCAAAATGGACACTGACAGGCCTTCCACGACGGGGGTCATCCTCAAGGCTCAGTCGACCGTCCTTAAATTCTGTCGCCCACCTTTTCACTGTAGCATATGAAGGGACATCTTTCCCTAGGGTTTATCATTATGGATATTTTTAGGTGTTAAACCTTTTTTAAATGCAAATATCAAATCACTACTCTTTCACCGATTATTTGTCCATTTTGCAAAAGCCCCACTTGTCTTGTCTACTGTAGAGTGCTACCTCGTAGATATAAACTGGCCAAAGGAGACCAGTCGTTTGGTACACGGCCGTATATAGTCAGAGAATAATAGGACATAAAAAGAACGTTCTTGCATGCCTCCTTCAAAACGAGGCTCAGAACTTATCAATCAGCCCTCGTATGCTCGATACCAAGGTGTATTGAGCAGCGAGGGTCATAAAACATTCTGTTGCCTTTATGAGACACGTTTTTACAGTCTCATTAGTAGGACAGCAATTGTCAATGGTCTCCGTTAAGTCTCGAAATCATGACCCTCGATCTGCAGTCTACGCGCACCTGAATCGCATAGCGGAAATAATAAGGCTATATCTAGTACCACGGGGTATTACACTGCGTTCACCGTATTTCAGTTCGGAAATGTCAAAACTGATAAAGATGATATCTACTGAGTACACAATCAAAAGGTTATCGAGCCGGGGTATTGCACGGTCTTCCTTAAGTGGCTCGTCTTCTTGTATTCTAAGTATATCTTATCGACTACATAATTTCCTCTTAGTAACAGTAGGTTCACCGTCAATTTGAAAATTCCAGTGTGGTATTTCTCGTTTCCAGAAAAATCTGTTTATAATTTTTTATTGATAACACTTACCTATACGTCAGTATTGGAACTGATACATTATAAATGTCCAAATTATTTGTACTGTTCAGTAACACTGGCTTTAAGGTAGGGTGGTCAGCGGCTATTCCCATGTCCGGTAACTTGAACCAGTTAATAAAAGGTGTTTCGCCATGGCTAATGAAATCTACGCTCATCTCCAAAGATCCGTCCCCCATACTTGTTTTACTTTTTGTTTGCATCAACAGTTTTGGTCTTGCTGGAATGGAAATTTAGATTTTTGCATTTTTTCAAAACCACTTGACATTTTAAGAATTTGAAACCTTGTACCCGTACAATTGGACGGTGCTAATTAAATTAGGCAATCAACTGGTGCGCAAGGAAAAATGCAGAGCATAGTGTATTGGATTCATCTTGCGAAAATCATGCGTATTTGAATAATAAAAATAGATCACGCCAGTTATTTTTTCACATGAATACCAAACGTTTTCATACATTCACATAATATATATTACATTCAATTTTTATGCGGAAATTGTGAAACTTGTTTAAGAAAACACTGATCAGCACATTTTGTGTCCTTTAAGGTTCATATACCCATAGTGTACCTTGGTAAGTATTTATTCAGGCTTCATGTACCGGCTTCATTTTATGTACATCAGTAATATTCAATGGCCAAATAACATCCCTATGCTTTTTGGAAATGCTTTATAATCTTGTATGTCACGTATTTCTGAATGTAGGAAAATGGTTGCACCCATGTTAATCATGTAAGTGTCATGTGTTTATTTGCATGGATATCATGCGATTTTAAAATTTTCAAGACAATTATGGGAAAATTATCGCACGGAATCATGCCTACTGTAGATCCAGAAAATTTCGCGGAATCTTATTTTGGCGAAACTATCGCTATGTAATTATTCGCGATGCTATATTTTCGCGCTCGTGCATGTAAGGTATGGTAGATTATTTTGTATGGTACATGTTAATGTCAGGTTGGTATATTTAGCGAGAACTTTATTTTCGCGAGTAAACGTTCCCGCGTAATTACGCGAAAACAAAATTCTCGCGAATAAAACTGGATTTACAGTAATTGCTTTTCAGTTCATAAAAAATTTAAGAAAGAATTTATGGAAGAGAAGAGAGCAAAAATACAAATATTCTAAGTAACCAAGGTGTAACCGTTATGGAACCTAAAATTAGGCCGTCGGTCGTGTGTCAAAGAGCTTTATGGCATTAATATTATTAGATGACCACTAGCCTCTCAGTAAATTTTCAAACAATAGTGGTTCACTTTAATGTCAAATAATTTAACAAAACGATTTTCAATATTCAGATGAAGCGGTAGAGTCCAAAACAAAAAAGGAACTTTAGCGGTATTTTATTTCAGAAGTTCCTATTGGCGTTTAGGTCTCTTAAATGAAATTATGTTTGGAAATGTGACGTCGGCCCAAGGTAGAAGCATGCTAATCTCAAGATCTGCAAATGGAAGTTCCGAGCAAAACTTTTGAATAAGCAGTTCCACAATAATACTATGACTGGCTTGACACACTTAAAGTCCCATCTAGTTTGACCTGTGTTTTTATTGTCTCATCCTGGGCCGCCGTGGCCGAGTTGTTGGCGTGTTCAAGTTTGAACTGACGGGTCCGGGGTTCGAATCCGTGCTGCGTCACTCCGCGGTTGGCAGTCCCTGTCTTTCGGATGAGATAGTAAGAACCGAGGCCCCGGTGTCACAGTAGGAGTTGGCACGTTAAAGAACCCTCCCTGTTCTACGGCCAGCAGTGCCGAGCTTAGGTAAAACTTGTCGCCCTTCACCTGCACACAGTGACGTATGAAATATTCTTGAGTGGGACGTTTTACGTTTTGATGTTCGATGTTCGACGCTTGGCCAATAAGCAGTGAGTGTTCTAAAATGTGCCGACATCTTCTTTGATATGTGACACCGATTTTTATCCTCTCATTTATCCGAAATCGACAGGAAAATGTTGAATATAGCTTCAATGAGTGTTAATATAATATGTGAATTATACTTACTTTGAACCTGTAGAGAAATACTTCCAGTAGATGAACCAATGGCGTTGGTGACCCTGCACATGTATAGACCGCTGTCTTCATAAGTAATACGAGAAAGATAATATGCCGTTTCATTTCTCTCCATGGTATAATTTTGGAGTGATCTTATTTTGACTGTTTTCAAATACTGTTCAACTGACTCAATGTTGACTTGTGGGTTTCCAGATGCTCTGCACTTTACCGTCACAGTCGCATTTTCATCTGCAGTACTCCTGGGAGAAATACTCACTGTTACTTCTGGTTTGTCTGGAAATAAGACACACTCTTAAAATATTGATTATAAAATAGGCATGACATTTTAAGACTGATCCTGAAGGTCGTTCCTGAGATCCCCTAGGCATCGCTGCTCTACGTCATGAATACCGAGAATAAGTCATAATCATCACCCTTCACTGGCACACTGTATGAGCCATACATATTAATGAAAAATTCTTGAGTGTGACATTAAACAACAACAACAGCGCTAGTCTATCCTAAAACAGCAAGGAAATGATCACCAGATGTCAGCTCCATGACAAAAAATGACGAAGAATTGGAAACAAACATTGAATAAAATACTGTATCTGAACATTATCATCGCTTGTGTAAACATTCACAAATATTAATGTAGTAAAGGTATTTGAAAAATGATTTACTCTACATAGGGAAATCTTCGCCTCTTTTGGCCTCATCACCAAGTTGCATTAAGATATGGTAGATCAATCCCAGTAGTATAAGATACATAAATATAAGTACATGTACCAATATTAAGGGGCTACCTATCTATGTGACCAAAACGTATTTCTCCCTAAGTGTATTTTTCTGTATAAATCACCTGAAATTCCACATGAGACTGTTTACTCCTTCCACAAGACAGACTCATTAAACCTAATTGACTATAAATGCACTTACATTGTACATTGATGTAGATATTTGTTGATGAATTCCTATGTCCTTTTGAATTGCTAGCCTTGCAGCCATAGTAGCCTGTTTTGTCCTTTGCGATACTTTGGAAATACAGTGGAACCGAATACGACCTTGAGTGTGCGTCTAGAAAGGTCATGGTACACGGTGGGTTACATGTTGCTGTACATGATATTTTGGGTGTGTCTGCACCCTCAACCACGGTGTATACACCACCTTCACCGTTGTCAGGTATAATGACGTCATCCGGACCATCTGAAAACGAAGGAAAAACGGAAAGGAATTTTAACCTTGGACATGTCCATGAGAAAGTAATGGATAGGGCTCTTATATTTCACACGACAATTCCTTTGAAAATTTCATTTGGCATAAGGAATATCCACCTTACGACCTTAACATTGGAGTTTGGCATACTTATACAGACCATCTGAAAATCAAGGAAAAGTTAACTCTGGCCATGTAATTCGGAAAATAAAGGATAGGTCTTTTTAGCACACATGCTTATTACCTATAACAAGGTACATGTTTATGAGTTTCATTTAGTACTGCAATTGTCTAATTGTCTGCCTTATGACTTTGGCCTTGGTTTATGGCGTACTATTTGTAAAATTTATCCTTCGTGCCTTTTGGATAGTTTGTATGGATGGGACTGTTTTGTATCCTATGTGTGTATATCGTGACATGAACTTCTAAACTGGCTCTAAGAGTCTACTTTGTGATATTATCCTTGGGTTTTGATAATGTATGAATAAAACCTCAAAACACTTTAAGTTTTTTTGGTTTACACATTTCACTTCCTTGAAGATATGATTGCTTTTAAAAATTTCATTGTACACAGTTAGACCTGTGTTAACCATCGGCCGTAACGACAGCATGTAGAACCGTCAAACCTCTTTTGAGAGGAAACACCCACCTCGACAGAGAAGAAAACCTTAAGAAGTACCAATGGATATTCGTAAATCAAAGTCCTCATCTATATGACAAGTTGAGGAAAAATTGAAAAAATTGATAAAAGAAGATACCATGGGGGCAATCCAAAATTTAGAAAACCAAAGACAGACGAAGCCATGGCCAAACAAAAAAGAGACAATAGCACAAACAGCAACCAACACAACAAGACGTGTAAAACCAATAATAGAGTAACACGAGCCCTACCAAAACCAGGACTGAGTCCTGGTGCTACGGAAGGGTAAACAATTCCTGCTCCGCGCGCGGCACTCGTCGTATAACATTTTCATCATATTTTCGAATACAAGAACAGTCTCAACGTAAACCAGGTGTCCGGAAGGAGTCGGAAACAATATTGGCATGTCATACCAGTCGCTTTACATGGTAACCCTAGGAGTTTAGTTAGATATCGATATCTGCTGAAAATATATTTTGTAAAAAATATATCTTGATCTGAGTAGCAAAACACTGTCACTGCAAATGGTCATACTCCAGAATATCATCCAAGAACGTGAACCCCCCCCCCCCCCCCATATTGTGAAAAAATGATATCTAAGTTTGCCAGATTGTGCTGTATTAACTCTATCCCTACACTTAATAATTGATAGTTACCTGCTTACTGATAATTCATGATTAACTAATCAGACGTAAATTAGTTATTTAAAACTAACAGATAAAAATTGACCCTGAACGCTTTTCGCAGTATCAAAGATAGTATGGGCTACGAGGAAATGTTTATATATATCCCAATATCTAAGATAATGATATTTCTGTGAATTGATGATGAATATGAGCTAAGTACAGTATATCAATATTGCATGATCAATCGTGAACATCAATGCAAAGTAGATAAGTTTTATTCTGTTCAAATTTGTATCAAGATATAGATTAGTTTTTTTATCAAAAGTATTTTTTGTGGTAACGCACATTTATATTTGACCCTGAAAAGCCTAATAAAACGAGAAATTCGTTCGTAGTGCACAATAAAACGTACTTTCTGAACCGTAATTTGCTGTCACGTGACGTGATGAGCATGCCATTACTTCCCGGTTTAAATTACACTGTCACAAATAAAGATATCAGATCTAGTAATGAGAGTTGAAGAAATACTTGCACATGTATCATGGTCTTTTAACGACCATTATAATTTCATTACTGGTTGTACAGGTTAATGCCAAAACTATGTCCCTGCGATAATACTATAAATACCGCGAAACACCAGCAAGTTAAGCAAGTATTAGAAACGTATATTACTGTTTCCGAAAAATTAAGATGATATAGTAAAAGTAAATGAAAAGGTAAATATTGATCTTATTATTCCTATTAGAAATTTGAAATATGATGCTGGACAGACACGGACCCCGGGATATACCAGAGATGGGATCATATTATTTTGCCTCCAGTGATTACAATTCAATCTTTCTCGACCCACATGGTTTTATAAGCTTTAGAAACTGTGATTTCCATATATTTTGAGCCACCGTGGCTGAGTGGTGAGCGTTTTCAGCACCTTCTGATCGTGAGATCGTGGGTTCGATTCCGAGTCCCGCTGCAGTTGGCCGTCCGTGTCTTTCGAATAAAACAGTTAAAACCGAGGTCTTATGTCATAGTAGGTGTCGGCACATTAAAGAAGGCTACCTTCAGTATGGCCATAAGTGACCAAGATAGGCAAAAATTACCGCCCCTCATCGACACACGATGACGTTTCCAAACAAGAGAAAGTTTCTTCAGTTGGACTTTAACCAAAATACAAGCAAACTATCAACCTTGTTATGTTGTACGTGGTTAGAATATTCATGACTGCAGCCGTACCAGTTCAAAACTCTATGATGTGCATCATGGTAATTGTCATGAATTTCAATATTTAAAGGTACGAAAAATTAATCTTTGATTTTGTAAACTTTTGGACTTTGTGTAAAACAATGTTGTCTAATATGACCTTTGTTCTAAATTATGAGGTATGATGCGATGACGAACTTTTCACATAAAATTTGTGCAGTATAAATATGCACGACGTTTTCACTGTGCATGGTCTTGTATAAACATTGATACCTCACCTAAGGACCCACAGCCACTATTAGGATACCAACTAAATATCAAACAAGTTTAGTTTCTATGAAACGTTTTGTGTCTAATTAATTGTCGTTAGAGAGACATACCCCTTATTCAGGCTAGTTTTTACAAAGCAAATATCTTAGAACAAACACCTGGACATAATTTATTAGCACATTTAAAACAAAGGTGATACGACGGGTGCCGCGTGTGGAGCAGGAGTTGCTTACCCTTCTGGAGCACCTGAACTCATCTCCGGGCTGAGTGTTTTCTTGTGTAACTATATCTTTAGTTGACGAATTGTTTAGTATCTTTTGTTTTGGCCATGTTGCTGCCTATCATTTCATTAATATTTTCTTAATGCGCTCTTATTATCTTCAACTTCCATCTAAGGGGTTTTTATTGTTTTTTATTTTCGTTGAACGGGCTTCTCCAAGACATTTCACCCATGAGGAGACTTTTTAACATCCCGGGAAAGCGCTTGACCCTTGCTCGCCTCTTTTGTTTTGTGTTTATTCATCTTGCCAACAACTGTTGTGGTAAGGAGATTTAGTTTTGAAAGTAAACTAAAATAAAGGGAGGGGGGTGAATACAGTGGAACCAGGGTATATTGTAGCAGAAGGAGAATTTATTTTTCTTTCAAATAAACAGGGTTTTAGAATTAATCGGAAAAAATTTGAAATAAAGCAATTTAACTCGAAAATAAAATCAGTTCAAATTAAGCGGGATTTCAGTATAACTGATTTCAATATAAGTGGATTCCACTGTAAAAATAATAATAATGGATTAGCAATTGAAACTATGTATAAACATATCAGAAAAAATCGATTACTCACATTGTATATCGACCATTGTAAAGGTCGATACTCCGTTGGTCGTCTGCTGACAAGACACGTTCTTCTGGTTATAGTATGTGCTGTTGGGTCTTGTCCAAGTGTAATTCAATGTTGTGACAAAGTTATAAACCGTGTTGTTCTGGGCGTCTTTATGATTACTGCATGATGATGATGACACTCCTGTATTTCCAGTTACTACTGCGCCGTCAACAGTCCACTGTTTATTACAATTTGTGCAGGAATTGAACGTGCATTGATACGTGTATGTTGATCCTGCAGTCACAACGTCGTTTCCGGTCATTAGGACGGTGCATGACAAACCTGAAACTATGTACAGTTGAGCCTCATTAATCCGAACACCTTCGTTCCCAAGCAAATTTTCTGGATAACTGAAGGATTCGGATAAATGAAACAATACTTCTATAATCACTTGTACAAATTAAAAATTCTGTACCCAGAAAATTATGTCCAGAAGGTGAAGCATCCGGAGTATTGGCGTCCAGATTAAATGTAGACAAATTAAATAAAATAAAAGATACTGGTCTATGACAGTAGAGTTTCTAGAAAAACAAGAATGTATCTATTTACTGCCTAATCCTTTCAACACTACAGGCTGAAATGGACTGGTCGAAGACAATGGAAAAGAGCATACCATTCCGATACTTGGGGTTAGCAGGATTGGCATGTCTTGGATTCTAAACCACGACCTCGTGATGAGAAGGCGAACACTCTAACCGCTTGGCCACAGCGGCCCTACAATCTTGTTTAGATTTATATATTTCTCTCTCGCCAATCAATAGCATTATTATCTTCTTTTTTGTGTATCTGAGGTGATGACGGATCCTATTGTGTTATCTTTAACCAACAAAATGAAGATTAGAGTACATGTGATTTTTTTCAGACACAGATAAATTTGCACATAGATTGTGTGTCATTAAATAGCTGAATAAAGAAACTGGATTAAATATTCTAAAAGATACCAGCTGTTGGCTTGTACATACTGAAATTCATCCAGATCAGCTGACCCGCCAGATTGACCCGCCAAGGTCAATAACTTTTGACAGTGCGATGCGGTTTTTGTCTCCTGTCCTTAGAATGAGACAGTTGACACGTGATTAAACGTCCGGATTTTTTTTACGCATTTGTCCGATCTTCATTGGATCTGTATATCCCCCTAGTTTCCCCAATATACCTAGGGTGTCTCATTGCTATATGTGATAAACAATCAATCTTCATTCACCTGAACGATTAAACTTAGTAACAAGCTACCAAAATATTTCATAATAAGGTCACGTCTTATGAAAGACTAGATAAGGTAAAACAGGTATAAACAAAACAGCTGAAGAAGAGTTAAGAGAAATCCCGTCATGCTATTCTATCAATATCATTTTAAAGTCTTATTCTTCTTGAGATAAACGTTGGAATACAAAGGGTACCTTTATAAAGGACTCATTTTCAAATGTCGTTATACACTATCACAATAAATAGTAGGAATGTACAAGTACATGTATACGGTACTAAATTTATGTCGAAAAGTTTTCTGTAATGGATTCCATATCCTACACTGAAACGCAAGATAATGAGATACTGACGGCGAGGGTAGGCTCATATAATAGCTGATCAGAGGTTTTCATTGCCGTAGATCTTGTTGTTTTATATCACCGTTTTATCACATATGTAAGATCTGTAGCACAAAATATCATGTCACGATCTCGCCGATTTTGTCAGAATATATTAATTTTACTTACCTTCTTGAATAAATATTCCAATAAGTAATAAACGGCACAGAGACATCTTGTAAAACGGGTACACTATATCTAGTGCGCGCAGATTATCATGCCAAAGTTTCCGTGAAAAGGGAGTCACCAAATATCAACACGGAAGTAATTTGAATAGGTAAATGGACAGGTGAGAGAAAAGAACTACCCATGCGTGTTAAAGGAAAACCCATTTCATCTAGAAATACACTTTAATCACAACTAAATCTGTATCGATAATAGAAGTGTTAAAGTTTAAAAGTTTTTGAATTCGCTCGTAAAGGAACTATTGTATGTTAGCGACGACATAATAGGGCTAGTATACATTTTTGTCTTTCATATTTTAAGAAGCTAGATACGTGTATTTGGTATGAATAAACTGACAAAGGAATCCGGAGAAAAAATACATGAACGATTAAATGACATATTTAAAGTAAATAAAAAAGTGAGAGGTAATCAAAAGGAAAAATAAACGGACATCAAAGGTTATCCCTGAAGAAACCCTTGTGGTTCAGAGGTAAAGTTTTTTCTTCTGACCGATCTGTCTCGGCGGGGCGACTGGCTTTTCCCGTCCATCGGATGAGACCGAAAAAAAACTGAGTCCCCGCATAGAAACCCTCATATCCCGATTGTCTTATTTACCGAGCATAGGTCAAGATTTGAAGCCCTTCACCGAAATTCAGAGACTTGACCAGGGTGTTAAACAAGAAATCACTAATATATTAGGCCTTTCCATATCTAATATGTGTATGGATATTCATAGTATACAGAATAAGTGGACGACAAGTTAATCATCGTGATCGATATTCTTTATCAGTAAATAACCGGACCTAAACGGTATGTACTTAGTTGACGATAACGTGCCCGTCCCATGATAAGATAGGAATGTAGACTTGATGATATGGTACTTGAAGATAATATACAAATATACGTGTATGTACTTCACGATGATATATACGTGTGACACTGACAGGCTAGAAGATACTCAAACACGTGGTTTTTGCTTATAGCAAGAAGTGTTTTCACTACTCCCACTTTCGTCGAAGTTCATGTTCAAGTTGTCGATGCTCATGTTCAATTCAAATGACTTAAAAAGTTAAATTTATTGACTGTACTTGTGAATATGACGACGAGTTCAGTCCATATGCACATGACCATTTTGATGCGTTAAACTGGAATGGATTTTCAGACGTACGAAATATGGACCCAACTTTCTGCTTAAAAGTATATTAAAAAGACTTCCATATCAATCTTAGGAAAAATACCCATAAAGATGAGGTTAGCATTCCTTAATTACTCTATACTCAGCAGATGATGTCATATACAATTCACTTTGTATAATGCAAAATTTTAGAATTCTCATTGAACCGAAATTATAGTCCTTCATTGTCAATCGCTGACCTTTCCATCTACTGTTAATCCAGAAATTTTCGCGGAACTTTATTTTGGGTAGTCATGCAATTATTCGCGACACTATATTTTCGCGTGTTTGTATGTTAAGTATTCTTGGTTAATGTTGTATTGAGCATTTTACTTACGATTTGCATATTAAGCGAGACTTTTATTTTCGCGAGTAAGTGCTCTCGCGTAAATACGCGAAAATAAAACTCTTGCGAATAAAAGCGGATTTATAGTAAGTGAAAGATTCTTGAGTAAAACGCTTGCCAAAACAACCCACCAAGCAGTGAGGAAAAGGGCGATATGAACTGTAACAACAGTGGTGATTTAAACATAGATGCTTCAACTAAACGTGGACAGGGACATTAGTCTCGGACATTGTTACAGCGGTCACCAATAATTACTGGACGATGAAAATTTAGACACAAAAGTCATACTTAAAAGTAAATGAATCCAAATGTTACATTTGTACAAATTTTCTTACTCCTATTTTCTTCAGCTTGTGTACTCTACTGGTCCTTAAGTAGTTACCTAACGAAAGTAGTTACCGAACGGTAAAGAATAGAGGTACAAATAATGATATTTTGTGATTTATTCTTTTTGTCTGCTGTTAATCAATTGTCTCACTAGACGACAGACAGAAAATGAATAACAATATATCATTGGTTGTACCTCTATTCTTTACCGTTCGGTAACTACTTGCGTTCGGTAACTACTTCAGGACCAGTAGCCACATGTTTGACTTCATTTACAGTTTTATGAGGATGTGTTTGAATAGAAATACACTAAAATTTCGTTATATACGATCCTACTTAAGAAACGATCTGGAATCAATGGCCATTAAAATTCAGTCTATAATTTTCTTAGGAAGTACATTTTCAGCTAATGAGTTAGGCCATAACACTGCTTGAAGTTTAATTTTTTGAAAATTTTATGATTTTTTTCGTTCAATTTTATTTCCCCGAGGAACCTCTATGTGTCAGACATACGAGAGAGCAGGATGAAAACGTCAAGAGCTCTAGCAATACCCATAAATAAAAGGTATATTGACCAACCATTCAAAGTCAACAAATCAAAAGAGTTGACATGTAATAAAATGTACTTTATTCCATAATAAAGATGTATCCATGTAAAACGATAAAAAGGTAAGACAGTAAAAATGATATGGAATGTTCAGAGATACAGCACTGTTCCATATGTTTTTAATAAACGCTATTTTACTATATATTTATAGGTTTTCAGAGCCTGGACTAATGTATATGTTATTTGTACACAGAATTTCGATTTTTTATGTAGTTTCTTTAGATATATGTAAAACTTAATATTTTTCTTACAGCAGATTTTGAGATTACATGAGATTAACTCATTTGTTAAAATTCTAAAAATTGCACATTCTCTATATCACGCTACTTATTTAGAGGATTTTGACAACTTGGAAATTTAATCTGGTGTTCTACTTGTAGCCTTTTTTTAACCACTTGACAGAAAATAAATTTGTTTGAATTGAAATATTTTCTAGTAAATTGTGAATTTCTATAGAGACTTTTCATTAAAATTGGTTGAATAGTACCTAAAAATAGTGGGTTTTTTTTAAATTACTTTAAATATATAGTGAAAATGACGTTTGTTCATAAACATATAAAACAAAGCTGTACCGGATATGGATTGTGTTGAAAACAAGGATTGTCGCATATTATGTCATGAATAAAAGTTAAAAAAAACTCTACAGATTATGAAAAATTAAAACGAAGCGAGTGATCACGTGGGATAATCGGTATATCGCAGCGTGCAGATTCTATATTGAAAAAAAATATATCACAAACATCTGTGTAAGTAATGATATATACAATATCACAGAAATCTGAGCGACATACATACTACTACTACATCGTGCTGTAAAGCAGAAATACAGCTATAAAATCTGAACATGAATATCTGGAAGCTGATGATATATTTTGTCAAGAATGTCTGTTACCCTGTCTTGACTAACATGGCATAGTGCTTAAGACATCCTATGATTGGACCTCTCTTCAAGACCGTCAAATTATGAGATATCTGATCAGGAATGGCTGACGCTATATAGCATGTTGTGTCGGATATCAAGAGTGTTAGATATCTTACGATGAGATATCTGATAAGGATTGTCAAATATCGGGCAATACATGTATCTCGTTATTTATACTAATCGTAATTCATTGTGAAAGTTTAAACGTGTCAGATATTCTGTAAAATATATCACATTATGGACAGATATCCAATATAAGTTTGACTTTAAAGTTAAAAGAATTAGATGTCCTTTAGTGCAAAATATCACTATAAATGTCGGATATCTTAACATGTACTCAAACGTCATGGACGGTCGATCCGCTGGGCATTAACCATTGGTAGATCGGCAGGCAGATGAATGGACAATTTAAAGTCCCTCCCTTAGATCATTTTGTCATGACTAAATACGACTATAGTAGTAAATTGCCCTAATTCCACCTCATACTTTTGTCTTTCTTTTAGATGGTCTTTAAGGCAATGCTCCACTGTAAATCGACTGAAGGTACAAGAAAAGTATTAAGTCATGGATAATGGAATAAATGCAGAGATGGTTTTTTTGTTCATAACAAAACATAGGATTGGTCTAATTTAACGTTAAATAGGAAAAATCAGGAAGATACCAATGTTTTATGATGATTCAACATTTATGGCCATCAATTTATGCTCCTTTAAAAAGAAACGAAACGTTACAAGAGTTAAAGTTTGAGTGTTTTATGACGTGTTTCCCCTTGTTTATTACAAAAGGTGTATTCAATAGTTTACCCGAAACATTTTGATAGCAAACACATTATTATCTATCAAACACCTCTATAGAACCGACACTTTTCTATTGTAGGCATTTCTAGGCACCTGTGTAGACTTCTGTCACATAGATTACATCTATGAAACGTTCACCTTTCTTACCTAAACAGTGAAAAATAAATCTAATACCCTTGAAATAGAATATACTTCGAACAATATCTACTCATTCGTTATACCTTAAGGATGGTATGGATCTGTTAAAGCGGGTAATTTTCTAAGCTCCCTTAATGCCCATAATAGCTTTACTTGTACAGAAATTCCACAAGACGCAAGTGTGAAACGATTCTTAGTACATTCGGTATCTTCTGAATAATAAAAATTAAGTTCGTAAAAAAAAATCTAAACGAGTAACTTACCCTGATACAATAGTAAGTCCTTTTTTACAATTACATTCAACCCAATCATTGTTCACACAGTCGTATTAAAACACTCTCACACCAAAGTTAAGTTTACACACAATATTATGTCCCAACTACGATTTATGATACATCTCTTACATTGAGGGCAACACATTTTAATTCAGCAAATTAAAATAAAAATCACATTCCATATATTTTAAATAACATGTCCTCTTTCTGTGCGCAGTTAAATATTCTCGTCACTTCATATTAATGAAATTTACTTTGTTTCGAGAGTACAACGTGTCACGTGATTTGTGACATCATTATAACGTTACACCCGTTCATCGACAAGGAACGGGTCGAGTACTCCGAACACTGCTTCTTCATATTCTTTGAATTCAATATAATCGGCTTCTTTTTCCAAGAGTTTCTCTACACTTTTACTGACCTCCGGAAAGGTGGGTCGACTCTGTGGATTCAAATCCCAGCACTGTATCATCAGAAAATACCTGTAAAATATATTGTAACCATAGCAACGCTAGATCTACGTTGTATATTGGTATAATTGTTGTAATGCCGTTTGCTTACTTAAGCAGAAAATGTCCATTTAAAAAGTTTCATATCTAAAAGAAAATTTTACGTGCTTTTGGTTCAAGACGATATTTAGTTTTTCGTCAATACTACTGTAACATGTATTTTCAACCATGAAAATAAAATCTAAATTTTGTCTAAGAAATTTTATTTGATAACATAATTTATTCAAAATTTAATTGATAAATATTTGCACCCTAATGTTCGTTCTAAATCATTTGAAATCAATATTTCGTCAAGGAAATTGAATCGATAGCACTGATTATAAAAATCACGTACATTTCTTGTTTACAGTGCAGAGGTCGAGATAGCCATTTCCCCATCAGCACTGTTTGTATAACCTCTCTGGCAGACATACCGGGGTATGGCGTAGCACCTATGGAAAGTAGAGAAAACTTTATTCTCTGAATGGAAAAAGAACATCTAGGAAGCAACTAAGCCAAAGACACATTTCATGAAACTGACCTCCGAAAATCATTTTTTAATTGTTTAAATACAATAATATGACGTTTCAAAGGGGTTGAAAAGGTACTTTCGCAGTGTCTTGCAGGACATACATTTCATGGAACAATTGTCGGAGTTGTTCTCAAAATTATTTGTTCGTGATTACACTTGCATTTTTAAAGCGTGATAGGCCTATCCAATATTGTTCCTATCAGTTACAAGTAATAAGAATACACGTACATTTCATTTTTGAGAATTATAAGTAATCATAAAATACATTCTCGTTCAAAAATAACAAAACGGATTGACAGTATTGGAAGTCTGGATAAAACAAAGCATGTCATGGTCACCAACCTAGGGTCACGATCTCCCACAGCAGGACACCATACGACCATACATCACTCTTTTTTGTAAAACACTGGTCAGATAAAGACTCAGGTGCCATCCAACGAATTGGTTGTGGACCCTACAATGAAAAAAAAAATCAAACTCTGAGAGATTAACAAGTATGTCATAGATTCACATCTCTTCCGACTCTATACCTATGCAATCATGTATAGTAAAGAGTGTTTTACTTTCTCATAATTTACCAACATAGCAAACATTTCAGTACAATAATCTAGTTGATTTTTATTAGTCCTTCTTCTGGTTGTTTTATTGCCTCTTTTATCAATGCTAGTATATCTACTCTTACTCATAATACCATAATACAGATCAACGATCAACTAGGCAGTGATGATTGATTTGGACAAGGGGGGGGGGGGGGGGGGGGGGNNGGGGGGGGCTGACTCCCCCTGATACCCTTTCCTTTACCGTTTGCGATACATTGTTGTCTTTTTGAGACTTTTCTCTATCATTCAAAGCTTTTATTATATTAGACTTGGCTTTTCCTTCATTCCATGTTTCCTCGACATTCTTGTTTTGCAATTGCTTGAAGATTTATAACACTTTATATAACAGAACTTATATTGACTATGGAACTTACATTGACTATATTCGGATGAAAACATTCTCATGATAAATATATCATTGATAGACTGATACATTTATTGCTGTCTATATACCTTTGATGATCTCTCGTATACGTCGGCACCTTCCACATTTCGTGCCATTCCGAAATCACAGATTTTGCATATTTTCTTTCCGGCAATCAGAATATTCCTGGCCGCCAAATCCCGATGTATTATCTGCGACAAAACAAAAAGCGGAGAATGAATTTTAAATTAAATGTAACATCTTTAATATTTTATAGTAAGCTTATTCAGATTTTAATTTTTAATGTTGAGCAAAGTCTCAGAGACGCCATTGACATTAAACAAGATGTTTGACTTTCATGTTGCTGCAGCCGACAAAGAAATAATATACGCCGACAATTAATGATAACAACAACAGGAGCAGCAACAACAGCAACAGCAGCAATATTGACTCTTGATGGCCCAAGTACTTCCAACAACTTTTACATTTTTTCATTTTGAAAGTAATTCAAATATGGCAAAAATATAATCCCATAACGATTAAAAAGATTTCAACAGAAATTTTTTCTTTACATTTGACGGTTAAAAGCCAGTTTGAAATAATATTTTTAGAAGGATTTCCAAAAAACTTTACCGCAAGTTCAGATTTTCAATAATCAGAAATTTGAAAGTAGGTATATAATAAGATGTTAGGGGTAAATATCAAGTCTTACCCCTAAAGAGGACAAATGTTCCATTCCACGTGATATCTGTAAGGCAAATGAGTTCAAATCCTTTGCAGTTGGCGGAGTAATTTCCTCGCTGATAGTAGCTATTTGTGATGGACGGCATTTTCGTAAATATTGTTGAAGGTTGCCACCGGACACGTACTCCATTATTATATACAGAGGATCTGGAAGGATCATTACGATTACGATGTGATTTTTACAAGAAAGATCATTTAAAACTAAGAAACAGTTACAATAGTGTCGTGGTAAATAAAGTGAGATGTAATAAGAGTTAAATTAGTTTTACCTATAATTCTATAAACAGTATTTATTTTGTACCGCTCACTTAACGTGGTAAACTAATTGTCTCTTGAAAAAAACCGATTTCCATTAAATGTAAAATATTGCAGTGTTTATATTTGTTCTAAATTCAGAAACGGTACAAAAGTTATTTTTTCAACAGCAGATTTTTACACATTTTTGCCAATGCAATTGTTTATCATAAATACCAAAGTCCTGCAAGCATGAAAAAGACTTATAAAGCACTATGAAAACTGACCTAAAATCAACCTCACTTTTGAGGCCACCTTTATCTAAAGGTCGTTAAAATCGAGTCTACTTGTCATTCTCTTTAAGAATATCATCTCACTTAGTACATGAGGGGCCTCCTTGGCCGAGTGGTTAGCGTGTTCGGCTTCGAATCGAAAGATCCGGATTCGAGCCGCGTAGCGCCACTCCGCGGTTGGCCGTCCCTTTCATTCGGATGAGACAGTAAAAACCGAGGTCCCTTGTCACAGTAGGTGTTGGTACGTTAAAGAACCCTCCCTGCTCTACGGGCATGAGTGCCGAGCATAGGCAAAATTTGTAGCCCTTTACCGGCACACGGTGACATCTCCATATGAGTGAAATATTCTTAAATGGGACGTTAAACAACAATACCATGCCATACCATACCATACCTCAAAACATGAAGACAACTTTAGCAAGCCACTAAGGTGGTCTTATTAGAGAAGCTATACTCTACCTTGCTGTGTACAACAACCCAGATAGTCCACAATATTAGGATGATGTGGGATCTTCCTCATTATCTCCAATTCCTGATACAGGTCTTCCTTTTCACAGTCCATAGCGCAGTCTATAAAGTCAATTCAAAAGTTAAGTTATAACAAATTAGATAAATGATAATAGTTGTGATAACACAAGGGGACAACCGTGTCGGCTTAATGGTTTCACTTGTGTGCAAGGGACAACCATGGAGGCTTAGAGGTTCTACGTGTGCCAAAGGGACAACCATGGCGGCTAAGAGGATCTACGTGTGCCCAAGGGACAACCACGACGGCTTAGAGGATCT
>JACSZP010046251.1:0-12648 GCA_016161895.1 Pinna nobilis | reverse complement strand
CTCTTTATTAGTTTTTCAATATACGATTACTGGTAAAACTGACAAATATAACAGATAGTGATATATATATCCGTGTGTATTGATGACATGCATAAAACATTGAAAAAATACATTGATGTACAAAACAAAACCTTGCTGGAATACTGGAGAATAAACAAACGGATGTATAGATAAAATATGATGTATGAATATGAAAGTTACAGAAACCAAGGTATCAATTGCAAACGGACGAACAAGGACCTAGGAAAACCCAGAGGTGGGAGCAGGTGCCAAAGAGTACTAAGTCTCTTCTTCTGACTGATCACAGCCGAGGCGAGTCTGTAGTCAAATGCAGATTAAATATTTGAGACACGGATTCCTGTCAAAAGACAATTCAACGACCACAATCGAACAAGCAGTTCAACATTCAAACATTTTAATTGCAAACAAGGTCATTAATGCGTAAAATTTGCGAAATTTAAAGTGATTTGTTGTATGATTGTGATGCCAACTTTTGAGTCAGTCGTTCGCCTCTGTATAAAAAAAATTTACATAAATAAATATATTACATCTTCAAAGCCACACACATTTTCTCTCGTGATATTGTTGATGCATGTGCGATACCAGTTCACATCTGAATGATTTTACGATTTGAAGAATAACTTGATTTATTAACGACAAGGGTGCCTTTGATAGCCTGAATCAACTATGAAGAAGGATGAAGGACACGTTTGACCTATGGAAATAAAAATAATGAGGCGGACCGAGGACCGAGATCTCAAGTTGCCAAAATAATCATATAGGTTTGAGGCTACCACCCGATGCCAGGACCGCCGTGGCCTAGTGGTTAGAGTGATCGTCATCTGATAGTGGGTTCCGGGATTTATAACTGAGCAACACTACAGTTGGTCGTCCCTGTCTTTCGCATGAGACAGTAAAAACTGAGGTTCCGTGTCCAAGAAGTTGTCGGCACCCTCCCTGCTCTACGGCCGAACATAGGTAAAATATGTCGCCTTAAGCGGCGCACGATGACATAAAAATAATAATACCACCAATCAACCTACCAACCAACCTCACAAAATATCTTAAACAGGACGATCACCTTGGAGATATACAATAACATGATATAAATAATTACAGGAAAGAAACATATTAATTACTACATGTTTTAATAACATGATGCTTTTCAGTTTTTTTCTCCTTCCACGTTTCCTCTCGAGCCAATTGGAATCTCAATAAATAGAGACGAGTACGAAGTCATATTCATTCCTTTCGAGTCCATTTATTTATAGCAAATAATAGTTATATTTCATTTATGTTTATTCCCAAACATCTTGTTCAATAAACAGTTATCAACAATCTACATATTTGTAGCGGTTGTTAGACATGACAGCATCATAGACAAAAAGGTATCCATATTCCTAATCAATTCATCCATTAATTCCATTGCATTCTCGTCACTTCTTAAAGACTGTAGTTGATGTAAATCATCGAACGGCCCAGCGCTGAATGTTCTTAACATACGTAGCACCATCTGAAATATAAAAATGAACCATTGCTTATTAAAGGAAAATAACGACATAACCATTTCGTACATTTGTACGCTGTCTTTAAGTCACCTGATATATAATTGTTGCCTTGGTATGAGGGCAACAGCGAATCCGAACAAAAGCCTTAGGCCCGATTATATAAGGATCGAACATCCTATCTGAATTCCGGAATCCACGATGATAACTGTTTATTAAGACTCGATTTATTCATTACCCCGGACACTTAATTTTCGCTTAGTTTCTTCTTCCGATGTCACAGAAAACTGGCATAGTTACCATTTTACATTGTTCTTGCATATTATGTAGCAAACGGGATGCCAGAGTGGTGTTACAGCATTTTCTAACGGTCAACTTTACTGTTAGTTAACTGACGAAAGAAAATTTATGTTGGCCCTTTACAAAATATTATATTTTATAGTGCTATAGCAGTTTATCTACTGGCCATTCCAATAATAATGAATAACAGCCTGGGCCGAGTTGCACAATAATTTAACTCATAGTTAAATTTAACCATGAATTTACTGATGGTTAAATTTGTGGTTGTAATAACTCTGAAATAAGATTTTTATTAGTTAACTCGTAATTAACTAACTAAAGAATTTTGCAATAACATTAAATAATAAACCTAACAAATTACAAGCTAAAACTGTAGCATGTAGCTATTGGCTAACTACAAGTCAATTTAACAATACATTGTGCAACTGGGTCCTGATATTGTATATCTATGTTTAGTGTGTTGACTTTGAATTTGATATAGCAATTCTGCTCTAGTGAGTGGTAGATGACTAGAAAGAAGACATAATCTTATTGTTACTATTAAGATACGGAAAAATTAATAAATAGTACATGTATATCGATACTTAAGTAAAAATACCTTGTATGACTCCATGAATGATTGTAGTTTATCTCTATCTTGTTGAGCAATTTTCATTCTCTTAACATCGTTGATTTGAGAGAAAACTTGGTCCAGCATTTTTCTGTCTCCACATACGTTTACCAATTCCCTCAGTATATTTCGTATGTCACGACACTGGGATCCAAATTCGTCATCCTCTATCTCAGTAGTACTTAGATGAGACAATTTATTTCTGTAATTTCTAATTCTCGTTATCATACCCATCAGTGGTTCATTTTCATTCAAGTCTGACAGATTTGTCAAAATCAGACACATGAGAGAGACATCCAGATTATCTAACACCCCTGCAACAGCAACATGCACGCAACAGTGTTTGTTAAGACTAAGCCTCCTTTCGGAGTTGCAGTTTTTTTCACCTAACATTTCATATAGCTTTTCCCATTGCCAATCGTTCAACTCATTTAGAAACATATCTCCATTACAAATGCAGCAAATCATTTCCTGTCGTTTATTTTTTCTCAGTTGGAACAATTCACATCTCACAGATGGTATGTTCAAGAACTCAAAAAACTGCTGTACATCGTCCTGATCAGCAGTAGCAAGCTTTTGCAGGAGGTGTCTCAAAGTAGGACCCCCTATGTCAATAATAATCTTCTGAAGTTTGAGAAAATTAGTAGAATCCACTCTTAGGATATTTCCATCGCCCACCTAAAAGAAGAATTAAAATGTGTTCAACCCTATTGTTGCAACTGATTTTTTTCTTCTCTCTTTTAAGTTTAAACTTTATATATTTTACAACTATTAACAAACAAGTTGAAATAACTTATATTAATGTCTCTCGTTGGCTCTGATGTCGGCGTGCGGGGTTTCTTGCTGTGGGAGGAAACCGGAGTACCCGGAGAAAACCCACATGTCCGAGCTGGCGACCAACCATACCATCTCACACACTACCTAGACAGATCCGAGGATCGAACCCGGGTCGCATTGGTGAGAAACGAGTGCGCTAACCACTACGCTACTCGGACACCCTTGATGAATATCTAAATACGAATTGCATATGCATACTGTATTTTCGTTCATATCTTGCGATAGCAGAGAGTTCAAAACTTCTCTCTTTCCTTTACCGTTCTACACAGGAATAAGTTACCGATCGAAAGATCATCAATTTCAGAAGAAGAATCCCAAGTAAAATACTCCGAACGCGAGATTACACATTGGCGCCAATCAAATTTCTGACATAGGGCGTTTTTTTTTTTTTTTTTTTTTTTTTTTTTTTTTTTTTTTTTTTTCGTTTCTCACACATTTGACCGTGAAAGATATTCTTTACCCGTGAAAAGATAACTCCGTCTATCCTCTAGGGAATATGCGCTATGACGTCACATAAACGAATTTAATGGCTAGCCGTTATACGGTTGTTTGTGTACATATATTCTAGTCATGGAATTGGGGGAGAAAAGGGATCAAACATTGATGTGTTAGGTGGAAAAGGAAATCTAAATCCTCGTGGTAAAAATCTGAAAGTCCAATCCTCGGCAAACCCTCGGATTAGACAGACAGTTTCTTACCGCTTGGGTTGAGATTTCCCTGCTCACTGATCACACCTACGGTAAATCCAGTTTTATTCGCGAGAATTTTATTTTTTGCGTAATTACGCGATAGCGCTTTCTCGCTAAATATACAGACCTGATATATACATGCATCAAACAACACCAATTTTTAACTTAAATGCACACTCGCGAAAATATAGTATCGTGAATAATTACATGACAATCGATTCGCTAAAATAAAGTTCCGCGAAAATTTCTGGATTTACAGTAAGTAAGAATCCATTAATCCCATCCATAGGGCAATGGAAAACATCCATGCTGCTGTTGAGACTTCGAAACGTAAACACCGGTCTTAAGAAGAGCATCCGACAGCGGTATTGTGTAATCAGGTACTTAGTGGCGCACGAGACACTAAAATGATCGCCATCACCCTCTAAATTGTATCTAAACACAACGTGGTGTTAGATAATTAAGCGGTTTTGTATCTGTTCACATATAAAGTCTGTGGGTCAGGACTAGAAGCTAAGGGGAAAAGACAAAAAGAAGCGAGGTCCAGTGCCGAAACACATTATTGAAACGTTTCCGGGCCCAGTCAAATCGAAATTCCTCATCGCATTCTTTATAAACTGAGCTAATTATCAGACTTTTTACATCATTAAGGTACCGAACCTACTGTAATATCGGATATTTTTACCGCCTCATACCCAAACATCAAGGACCAAAGGCGAACCCCTTTTATTTTCTTCTTAAATACTACTCCCCCTCTTTAGAAAAAAATTAGGTTTCCCGTGGCAAATCTGTGATTGAAATGTGCACAAATTAAAGTAAAAAGTGAATTACATGTACATACCCATAACTTTATTGACGTGAATTTATTAGATTAAATTACACCACTTTCATCAACCCAAAAGTACATTACTGTTCTTTTTCTAAATGTGGGTAGTAAATTTTACATGACACCAGATCATTTGTAGTTCGAACTTCCGCGTTGGGAGTAACAATAATGTTTAGTTGGAATTCATTTTTTTAAGGAAGCTATTGTGTAGAAAAATATTTATTCAAACGCAACCGAATTTGACTTCGCCACTTTAACCATTCGTCTGAAACTGTACCGCCAAGTTTTAAACCGACATGTTCATAAAGGGGGATTATATGATTGATGTAAATATTTGCCACATTTGTATGATTGATAGAAATGAATTGGTAGGTGTGACCAGTCTACAAAAGCTGCTTACTCCTCCTGTACACTTGTTCTCACTTCTGTATTATTAGTGTTCAGTGGCTTCATTCATTGTCTCTCTGACGGATGTTGAATCGTAACTGGTCTTTTTATGTTACAACACGCTTTATTTATTCATACCTAAAACACTATAACAGGAAGACTTACCTCCTCTGGTTTTTCCTGTCCTCCTTCCGCCATGTTTGAGCCACTCCCGACTTTACTTATATGGTCCAATTATTCCATTTCGTAATAAATTGATTCAAAGGGATCTCTAACCTGAAAAAGTAACAATGTGTATGTCTTATATTAATCCTCTATTGAGTATATTACTACAAACTGCCATTGTACCCCCTCCCTTGAATTTTTTTTTAAACAAACAGGGTTTTCAAATTTACCAGGCTAAACCAGTAGTGAAGTTATTTAGTCAGGCAATAAATATCCTTTAAAATTAAGTTGGATTTCAATATACATGTAGTAGTGTCCAATTCAGGTAGATTCCACATATAAGGCTTACTTTAAATCAAGAGAACCTTGTATAATTACTGTGTTTTCTATACTGTGCATCGGCATTTGATCTGTGTTGTATTATGTACGCAAGATATAAAGAGAGCACGAACATTGATAGAAAAACAAGGGCACTAGACTGGAACATTGAACCATTTGATAATCCTATTCTTGAGCAAACTACGAATCACAAAGGTCTACTGAGGTCGATAGATATTTACTACTTATAATACATCAGGTTTGATCTTGTTTCTTGTTTATTATCACATGTTTTGTGCTATTTGAATCTGAGGTCATAAAAGCCATGCTCATGCTACATTTGCTGTGTAGTTGCCATTCTTTACAATGTTTAGACTCCACGGTCGGCCGTCCCTGTCTTTCGGTTGAAACAGTAAAATCCTAGGTCCCGTGTCACAGTAGGTGTTGGCACGTTAAAGAACCCTCCCTGCTCTACGGCCAGCAGTGCCGAGTACAGGCAAAATCTGTCGCTCTTCACTGGCACACGGTGACGTCTCCATATGAGTGAAATATTCTTGAGTGGGATGTTAAACAATAAAGCAACAACAACGTTTAGATTTTTTCACAGTGCTCGTAGTCTTCATGTGTTGTATTAATTTTTGTCTAAGTAACCATATGCTCAGTACATTTTATTACAGATGCATTTTTATTTCTTACATCTTTAAGATTGTTCACCTCTCATGAGGTACATGTGCACTTATTTATTTACAAATACTTAACTTGAAATGGAAAGCTACTTATACAGCAGTTCTTTTTTACTTGCATAAGCAAGTCTCATGATTAAAATAGAAAATCACCATTTTGTAAAGTGACGGAGAAATCTCACCCCAGTGTCAAAGATTTGCAGTCTACGACGAGGCTTGCCTCGCATGTTGCAGATCTTTGACACAGTAACAAGGCCGTGATTTCTCTGTTTCTGTACAAAGTGGTGTTTGCGTAAAAATATGCAAATCATGTTATTCTGATCCTTCCCCGATTTAGAATTTAAAATAATACGGAAATAGTTTACATGAAACGCACCTAATGTGCATTTAGTAAAATATATCATAAATTCATTTAATAGCTGATCCACTTTCGTTTTTGCCTAGTCACGTGAACGTTCTGTTTACCAACGGTCTCTCAAGTAGGTCACACCATTCTTTCTCGTCTCACATCATTTTTCTATTACATCTTCGTACAGTTTCCAGAGATCCGTAAAGAATAAATGGTTTGCACATTTGATTTTATATTTGTGTTTCTTCACAGAAGAAATGTACATTGTATATGAATTATGTCCGGGTAGACGGAAACAAAATGGACGCCAGCGAGTGCAAGAAAAACTTTCCAGTGACAACTGCTATGTAAATTGTGAAACTGTAAACAAGACACAAGTCACAAGTAAAATAATTGATTGATACAATATTGCCAAGATCATTATAAACAAATCTACACTTACATTCACTTTGCTATATAGGCGCTGTTAACAGGACGACCTCGCTGTGTAAATGACCCCTTCCATATATCTATTTATGTTCCCCTTTACTACGTAACCGTACCTAATCTACAATTTGTTTAAACTTCAACAGAGGGAATGTATCAAAGTAAGATATTCCGGTTTAAACTAAATAACTATTGTGTCCTTTGTATAGAGTTCCTTCGTAATATCATAAACCTTTTAAAATTGTAAATCGCTGAAATATCTACCCCTGTGCAATTAACGGGTTGTCAAAAATTTATTTAAAAACATTATACATGAATACAAATCTGTTTTGCTTCAAAGATTGTATTTTCTTTCAAAGAAAGCACATATAAAAAGTAAATTCAACGAACAGTGATCGATCTCATACAAAAATTTCAAAATGAGGAGTTGGGAAAACACGGACCCCTGGATACACCAGAGGTGGGATCAGGTGCCTAGGAGGAGTAAGCATCCCCTGTTGACCGGTCACATCCGCCGTGAGCCTTATATCTTGATCAGGTAAACGGAGTAATCCGTAGTCAAAATCAGTGTGTAAAGAACGGTCTAACAACCGTTATGAAATATGTCAGACAGCATTCGCCCAATGACAGGATGTATCGGTAAACCAGATCATTGACCTGGCCGTAGAATGTACGAAAAGCTTACTTTAACCGAGACTGTTGGAACCCCTGTAACATCAACATGTTTGTCAATAGCCTATACCTCGATTTAAAAACTGGTCATACGCTGAACAAGCTCCAGCGTACCGAATCAGTTGAGACAAGGAAACTCCATATGAAGTCGAGGATGGAGATATTGCTACATAAGTATGGGAAGTTAACAATTGTGAAACTGAAGACATTCCGTTTATCACAAAGTCATTCCGTTTATCTCAAAGTTGAAGTGTGATGATTGTATCTATCTTTTTCCAGATATATACATGTTGCTGCTATCACTGAAGATGTACTTTAGAAGAAATGCTCATTTTAACGGCATTATATTCCTATTCAGTTTAATAAAAGCTAACATTTTCTCGAATTTTGACAATGGGAGATAGTAACACTACATAGGGCCTTTGGAAAAATTCAGCCTTTTTAAAAAAGATATATTATATAATCAAGCTACCATTATCTGAACACTAATTCTTGGATAATTAATCTTGCCTCTGACTCGATTTGAACCCCGAGGAACCGCTGAGCTATATGATAAACAAGTTTCCACGAGCATTTGCAGATTGGATATGTTCAAATTACATATTTATTTTTTTTTAAAATATAAGTTGATGTTAATATCAGTCTTAAGAATATTTTGCTAAAACTAAGGCGTCACGGTATACCGAGGAAGGATTGAAAATTAGTTTATGCTGAGTACAACGGCCATTGAGCAGTGAGGTTTCTTAAATGTTCCGACACCTACGGTGACAGGGGACCTCAATTTTAACTATCCAATCCGAAGAGCAGGAAAAGTCAAACGACTCAGCGGTACAAACTCAAAACTCACGACCTCCAAGTGTAAAATACCACCCTCTGATTCACGAGGAATCTTTTTTAAATATCGGATAAAGGTAAGATTTTTGAAGATGAGGGGGGAAATCTATGAAAGGGGTTGCCTAATAGGAAAAAATGTATCGAAACTGCAGCGTGTGGCCAGAATGGAGTCAGAAAAAAACTGGAATTCTTCATTTTCTACGTACAGTTGAACTACGGGAATTTGCCTCTAAGTATGATTCATAATACTAAATAATCAAAAATAAAAAAGTAAGAGTTTTGAATAGCAAGTAATTTCATTATGCTTATAAGAAATATTAGATAAAGTGTTGGACAAAAACGGATGCCTGGATATATCAGAGGTGGGATCAGGTGTCTAGGAGGAGTAAGCATCTCCGGTCTACTGGTCAGATCCCGCCGTAGCCCTATATCTTGATCATGTGAACGGAGTAATTCGTGGTAAAATCGGTATGTGAAGAACGACCTTGCTAATGGTATGTAACACATTAACAGTATCCAATCCAATAACATGTTGTACTTGCAATCTATATTGTATTAAAGACCTAAACATTCTCGAAATTCTCACTTCAAGCGAAACTGTTGGATTTCAGTGTAATATCATCTTGATTCAAAAACTGGCCATACACATAACAATCCCTCACGTATCAAATCATTTGAGAGACAAAAATAAAATCGAAAGTCGACGGAATTAGTATAAAATAATTCAATACTTTAATTGTGTACGTATGAAATAAGATTTTACCCAACAAGAATGAACTATATATAACACGACTTATCGCGCTTTGATCTACTATACTCATATATAGATTTGCAGATTTATCAATAAACTCATTGGAAACAGAATGAGAGTTCAAAAATTTTTCGGCCGCAGTCTTTCTATACAAACCTCATCATTTAAAATATTTTCTGCATAATTTAAGTAACAAGTTTTCTAACATCAACGTGCATGACTTAACCGTGTCAGAAGTATTGCCTCATAATTAATGATTTATGTTCAGAAGGAAGTAAAAGATATTCAACATTCCAATTAGATAAGAAGCTATTATTCTCAAACAAAAGATAAGAGTGCTGAAATACTGAATTGACTTTGTTACACATAATCGGGGGTGGACTTTTTTACAATCATACAAAAGATAGGAATACCTAAACACGGATAAGTATCCAACAGTTAACCTTTAGACAGACTGTCTTTTTAATTCAAAGATATTAGGACGGCTTTAAAACTCGGCGCTTGGTTGTTTGACAAAAACAAGATTACTTGGTTCAAATTACATACTTGTAGTTTACTGCCTATGAAGAAATTAGGTGTGTGTGTGTGTGTGTGTGTGTGTGTGTGTGTGTGTGTGTTACTCAAGAAAAGGAAGAGATGGCCATGTTTGATATACATGGTAGTGTATAATTCATAGTTCTTTCCAACTGACGGGACAGAACATGGTTAAAAGGACAAGTACTGACTTTAATGTTAGCCCCACAGACTATCTCCTTCTGCCTTAATAGAAAGTAAGGCGTTAAACAACAATACAACTCTCCAAGAAAATTTTAACATCTTATTAATCCCACTTTTTTGCATCGTTCTTGCACTACATCTTGAGCAGTTTTCTGAACATGTGTAAGATAAAATAACGAGTGGAAAATAAACAAATTTTTTACTGATCTACAGACAATACCTTGGCCGAAACAAAGAGAGATAATATTACCAATAATGATTTGGCTGAAGATTTATTAACACGAACTCGTCTAAAATCTGTGGTAAATTCAGATGCTAGAGAAATGGACGCAACCCTTGCTTTTTCTGTGGCTCACGTCCTACCACTCATGTCACAAATTTGGGAATAAGACATATCCACAAAATATTAACAGTTGTGAAGGAGAAACTTCAAACGTATTGTGCCACAACATATGCCAGAAGCGGTGTGAATCAGATGTGGATTCTCAAAAATTCTAAAGAACTTTTAGGAAATTTAAAGTCAATAGTTTAACAATCTTCCAAAAAACAGCATCAAAAAGTACGACCTTTCAACATTTTGCACCATCATCCCCCACAATAAATTTAAGACCAGACTGTTTGGCATAATAGACTGTTGCTATTGCAACAAAACTGAAGATAGGAACTATATTTTGTGATCACTCAGTCAAACAATTCCTTTGTTAAACGCCACTCTGACTACGCACAAGTACTCTGAGGTTTATATTAGAAATATGGTAGAGTTCCTCATTGACAATATTTTGGTAGTCTTTGGTGACCGGGTCATCCAACTGTCTATTGGAATTCCCATGGGATCGACTTGTGCTCCTCTTTCAGCTGACCTATTTTTGTATTGTTAAGAGGCAGAATTTATTCAAAAGAGTCTTGCTGTTACACACGTTTAGATATATCGACGACGTTTTATCTATCAACAACAATCATTTTCATTTATATGTCGATTCGATATACTGCAGTCTTCTACGTCTGCTTCGTACTTAGATATTTTACTGAAAAAAGACCTTAACGGTAAACTGATAACTCAACTTTATAATAAACGGTGAATTCAGTTTCACCATTGTCAGCTTCCCATATTTATGTAGCAACATTCCATCATCGTATGCATATGGAGTTTATGTCTCTCAGCTGATTCGATAAGCTAGAGCTTGTTCTGCGTATGACCAGTTTTTAAATAGAGGTAGGCTACTGACAAACAAGTTGATGTCATTGGCTCGAATGCTGTCTGACATGTTTCACAGCGGTTGTAAGACCATTATTCATAATACTAAGGATAATCTGATCAAGAAATAGGGCTCAAGGCGGGTGTGACCGTTCAACAGGGGATGCTTACTCCTCTTAGGCACCTATCCCATCTCTGGCGTATCCAGGGGTCCGTCATTGCCCAACTCCTTATTTTCCCATTTTTATAGGAATTATGAGATCGATCACTGTTCGTTGATTTACTTTTTTTATCCAGTGATACTAGTGAGCGAGAACAAAATGATGTGACTCGGAATGCGACAAACGAAACATATCTCGGATGATCTGTGACTTAGATTTTTCGTAGAAGTCAACAAGCCCATGACGGTGATCCTACACTTTTTTCTATAAATTCAGCACACAACATAACTGTTCAGTTGTGCACTTAAAATAAACCTAAATAGGAATGATCGTGTATCTTCGGAATTCACTTGATTTGTGGAAATGAATGTCTAAAATGCTCGTTTTAATTCCATACGAAGTGATAACTGATTTACGGTGAATTTATCTGTTTTAATTATTTATGCAATTATTAAAATGCGCCGAAATGAATCCTGACTGTTCAATGGCCGCATAAGTGCTGAACCTAGGCCAAATGTATAGCCGTTTACAGGCATTCGGTGATATCTCCATATAACAATTTTGATGTTGAGGAACAATGTAGCAACAACAACTATGCGCGATAGCATCATTCCACAGAGGGCATCAGTATCACTATACATGCAACAGTTTATATAGGTGACATGACGGGAGCAACGCGGGCGGCCTTACCCTGCGGAGCACTTGAACTCACCCCCGGCTTTTAGTGGGGTTCGTGTTACTCTATTTTTAGATTTAAGTGGTTTGTGTATTGCTGTGTCATGTTGTATCTTTTTAGTTGTGGGTAGGGTGTTGTGTATCATGGGGTTTTTTTCTTCTTTTTTTTTAAATTTTGAGTGCGCCTTGGTATCTTCTATGCTTTGTTGTGCCCTCGGCAGTTAATCAATACAATAACTTGGCATTTCGCTACTCAATATCAGTTCACAAAGTAAAAACTTATTTTCTAGAAACTGTGCATTTAATTTCTTGATTTTTTTCTGGTGAACAACCTTGGCTATCAACACAGAAATAGAAAGACTGTAATTGGATGACGTCATACATGCACCTTTCGCATTTTGATGTCACTTGCACTTCTCTCATACAATGGTAATGACGCGAGAATTTCAAATCCCTCATACATTCTTTATGATGTTCCCGATTAACTCAACAAAAATGTCATTAATATTTAAATCATAGATGAAATTCGATGACCCGTTGCTTATATA
>JACSZP010046243.1:855-14851 GCA_016161895.1 Pinna nobilis | reverse complement strand
AATAATGCAATTAACATAGCCTAATGATGAAATAGCATAAATTTATTTAGTTCAATTTGTGGTGGGCTCGTAGAAATCTCTGTGGGCTCCTAAAATCTATGAAATAGGGGCCCACATGGCCCCTAGAAATTTTCACGAATTTGCACCCCTGATATACTATGACATGTGAAGACCTTGGAACTGGACATAGTTTCCTAAATTTTACTTTGCAATTCTTTATACCAACTTTAGCAGTTTCTTGGTTGACAGGTCTTAAATTTAGACCTTTCATTGGACCCAAATAGGTCAAATTTGTAGCCCTATGCAAGAAGCTGATAACCCAAATTTAGGTAAAACAGAGAACATGAGGTTTAAATACAAGTGCGACAGTAATGTTTTATAATGTCGTAAGGGTCTAATTTTGCCTGTATTTTCATAGCCAATCAGATTATTGGAACCATATTTCTACAGAAGATGTAGATTGTAATAGAACCTGCTCTGATATCTTTATTTCACTTTTGATGGCAATGTGGGTTATCAGGTTTATGCATGGGGCCACAGAAATGTAATTATTAATACACTTTACATTCAGGTAGGTCCTTTGGAATGGTTTTATCATCATATCATTTGTTTATTTGGTTTGATATGCATTTTTTTTTGCAGGTGATACCAGACACAAACCAAACCAAGCAATCAGACAAACTCAGCTCAGAGAAACTGGAAAGTATTGGTAATATATCGTTTCTCTTTTACTCATATTTCTTTCTTTGTTTAAAGAAGTTTGTTCACATGGTCATGTGCAGAAGAATTTGACCCGAATTTTACCATCTTATTTGCTTATTCCTGGTCTGTAAGTTTCTTATTATAGAGGTTAATTCAGTGTAGCATGCAATTTAACTGGTATATAATTTAAAGAAAAAACTTACACAGTGGAGCCTCATTAATCTGGACACTTTCGCTCCCAAGAAAATTGTCCAGATAAATGAAGCATCGGTATTGCTGAAACATACCCATCATAATGGCCAGTGTAATTTGAAAATTCTGTTCCCTAGAAATTTCGTCTGGAAGGAGTAATATTCAAATTTTTGGTATCTGAATTAATAAGGCTTGACTGTATGTAACCACAGTAAATTAATCTTTAAGAGATCCAGGTATATAATTCATTAAATGAAGCCTGTCTCTAGAGATCAACTCTTTGAATTGCAACGATGGAATGGCCAATCAGTGAGGATAGTTGCATTTTTGCCTGGCTATTGGTCACTGTCTCCATATTGTTAGTTGCCACACAGTTTTCTTATACCAATTTATTGATTTCAAATGTAACTGGAAAGTTGAGGGTCATTTCTGGTCAGTTTTATAGAGCAATTTGTTATAAATTGCAAGCCTCTAACTTAGAAATAACCAACATAAAGTTCAACTCATATGAAAAATGGCTGCAAGACAAAAGACTGCCACTTTGGTTATTGAGATGACAAATATTGAGAATGAGAATCCTAACCAACAGCATTGAGTTTATATGGAACTGAGGTCAATCTTATTTTTATAAATATGCAAATTTTCACTGCAAATTTGATTCCTCTGTCTGGTGCAACATATGACCAAGTGAGGCATAAAAGTAGCTTCCACTGTTACCTATTGAAATATGATTAGTTCATGAGTTTGGTTGCCATAGTTACACATTTTGACAGAGACATGTTTAGGGTTGCCTTAGTTATGCACTAAGATCAGTATATTTTCTCCATTTCAGTGTGTGACATAGACATATTTATGGTTGCCATAGTTACACGTTAACTTCTGTATGTTCCTTCAATTTCAGTATGTGATATCTGCGGTGACTCGACAGCAGAGTTTGTGTGTGACAAATGCGACAACAAACAGCTGTGTTCCACTTGTGATGAACGCTGGCATCAACACCCTAAACGAATAAGTCATGAACGTCAAAATATACACAGGTTACCTAGCAACAGTAATAGATCTTCCAATGAGAATAACAGTGTTTACTTCACACCAAATGAACATATGCCACCAGCGCAATCTACCCTTCATCCGCAGCAGTATGTGCCACCACCTCCAGCGGCTCACCTGCCACCTCATGGACATGAGTATGTAAATACAATGCCAATAGCCCATCCACAGTCTGAGGAGGCTAGGATGAACAAATTAGAGGAACAAGTGCCATATGTACCAGAGATGTATAGCAACGCGAACAATAGCAAGGCCAGTGAACAAGTGCCATACGTTCAGCAGATGCCAGAGATATATGGCAAAGGTGCAATAAACAAGACTGGCGAACACTTGCCATATGTCCAACAAGTGCCAGGTGCAATAAGCAAAGTTCCGTCAAGGTAAAAAACTATATTGTTCATGTTTGGTTTGTGTATTTACATTTTGTATAATTGTGTCTCCCCTGCTTCGAAGGCAGACATATTGTTTTTGTACGAGTTTCTTCTTCTTCTTCTTGTCCCTCCTATAATTTCGTGTACAGACCATAACTCTCTTTGTACTTAAGATGGGATGATAATATTTGGTATGCATGATATTGACATCAACCTTAGACAACCTCACTTACGAAGTCAAACGCACAAGAGAGAATGTTTAAATGCAGTAATTATTTTACAGCAATATTGTAGGCTACTCAGACTTCACTATAGATCCATCTCACAATGGAGACAGTCAACATTCAGACTTGTTGTCATTATTGTAAATGAAGTATTGTATGCAGGGTTATGTTTGCCACAAATGCACTTGCACACAGTTCTCTCATTTTTAATTTGCTGTCTTGGTAAAATTTTATTCATTGAATTTATCCTTTTGAATTCACCCAATTTTTAATTTGCGCACTGATGTTACAGGCAAAAGGGGTAAAATAAAACAGGAGTGACAATTCCCTGTATACAGTAATGAAGACTTATAGTTTTTTTTCATCTTTTTTATAGCATGGCAGTCGGACACCCAGCTTCCGGGCAGATGAATACAAGCACACAGAATCCTACTCTTCCTGCCTGGCCTCAGCAGCTATCTCCTAAACAAGGCCAGATTGTACAGATAATGCCACAATCTTCCTCACCACATATAATGCCACAGGGTGGTGTGCCGTCATTTTCCATGATGCATAGCTTTACACCGTCACCTCAGGTAATTTGATGTATAATCATTTCACAATCAATATTGAAATTTTTCTGCACTGCAATCATTGGACCGGAGAGATTGATCTTGGTTCTTTGTGTTATTGTATCACAGTGTATTGAAAGCCTTATACAGTCAAGCGCCAATTATCCGGACTACGGGGGTGGTCTGGATAATCAATTTTTGTTGTAGGCCTACATCCATCAGCATGTACTGAAGCCAAAATATCGATCAGCTAATGCTCCGGTAGAAAGTGTTGCCGTTTTATATTTCATTGTCAGAATTGAACATAACAAAATATTAACTCCTTCTACATGTGTATTTAACTTATCATTATTTTATTTGTTTGTTTTATTCTGTTTTTTTTTCTTCAAATCAGCACATTGACAGTTACATAAATCGGCACTGAAACAAGCCTGTCATCCTTGCCATGTGCACTGAACCGCACAGATAAACACTACACAAGTTGAATAATGATCTGCGTGGTTTTACCTTTGCAAATTTCAGAACAAACAATGGCTTCATTACCTGCCTAAAAACGCTATTATCCATTGTACTAAACAATCGGCATAAAGTGTCCCAAATAAACATTCTGCAATGTACATAATGAGCACATACTGCATGGCCCTGATTGTGCATATGAGTATGAGCTCCTACATGAAATATTTGAATACAATTTTTACGATCATTGTGGCATTTGTATCTGAAAATACCCGCATGTTAATGAATATGAAAATTAACTTTTAATTTTACTTCCATGGCATCCATGCAGACCTTAAATAGAAGTGATGCAACAGTGAATGAGTTGGCTTCGGCTTTCATTTTAGCATCGTACATTGCTAAATTAATGATCTGTAGTCAACAAACTCAAAAAGGTACTCAAATGTTTATAACCATAAATAGAATAATAAAAAAATTATCGCAGGATAATATTTTGTATATAAATATGTAGATCGCCCTCTGTAAAAAAATGTCTGGAAAAAATGGGGGACATAACATTTGTCCGTACGAGCCAACAATCAGGATAATCGGGGTCTAGATAATTGGCGCTAGACGGTATTTAGTTTTTTTTTCAAAATAAATGAATCTTACAATTTCCTTTCTTTTTTTCTTCCATTTAGGCTGGATCTATGACTCCACCTCTTAATAAAGTGCTGCAGAATTACCCTAGTTCTTCTGCTCCTGGTGGACCACCAACATCCAAATTACTGGCAAAAATTATGGCGGTCCCAGATCTAAATAAGCGAAGGTCAAAGGTTGATATTGACCTGGCTTTCCTTGAGGAGGAAATGGAACATGTGGACAAAAAAATTGAGACTATAAGTATACAAAATCCGAAATTTTATGAAGATGAAGAGTATGCCACATTGTATAGAAAAAAAGGAATGCTGCAAAGAGAGAGGATGCAGTTAGAAAAATATGGCCAGGAGTTAGATGGCATTTTGGAAGAGAACATAAAAAGCCAGCAACATGGAGGTCAAGGTCATGGAGATATTCTTCATCGGCAGATCTTTTACCCTCCCTCTTACGTACCCATGACCTACACACCTGGTGTTCCCACGCCAACACTGAGTATTCCTCTAGGACGACAACAACAGCCCTTAAATCAAGGGACCATCTCAAAACAAGGAATGGCCTATTACCTCATCCCTTCTTTCCCAAATCAAGCAATTGGACACCCTAGTCATCAGGTTCTAGTGCATTCCCCACCGGGAACAAGTGACCTTCAAGGTCAAGGCTACCTCGGCAGTATCCCTATGCCATCAAACCATAGTAACTATTTACCCGCCGAAATTCAAGGTCAAGATCAAAGTCAACATATGAATCAAAATCCTGTGTATCAGAGGTACCTACACCAAAATTCAGTCCAAGGTTTGTCCGTACAGTGCACATCCCCAGGGATGAGTGTTTGCTCTCCGGGTGTGGCTCCAAAATCACCCAAACAAATTCCCCTAAATATCCCTCCAGAAACACATGTGGAGCCAAAGATTTCTAACCTACAATCAAATCCTATGACTATAGGTAAAGCGATATCTCAGGATCACTCTAATAAGGCGGCACAACTGACTCAGAAGCATCAAACACCAGGGAATAGAAATAGCAGTAAGTTTCAAGATTATCCACCGAGCGCTCAGACTATCTTTGAGAATTATCCACAACCGCCTGATGTAACAGAGCCGCCTAAAGTGCCACAGCCAATAATGCCTTCAGATCACACTGGCGATACAATAAAAAAAAAGTCAGAGGGTTATGGCACAGCATGGATATGTCAGCACTGTACGTTTCATAATTCTCCAAACACGCGGGTATGTGAGGTCTGTTTTAAAACTAGTATTAGTCCTAGGTTTTTGTCAGATGAAGGTACAACCACTAGTGGCTCAAAGAAACCACCCCAGGTGGCAGCAGCAGCCGTATTTAGAGCGGAGACAGAGGTCAGAGAAGCAGAACATGACACGACAAGAAGTGAAGAAACTGAGGTTCTAGCCATGGCATCCAACGCAGCCAAGAGAATACAACAGAACTATGACCAGGTACGTAGTGCGTGCCTATGTGTATAATCACTCTCTTATACCGATGTATTATCATATGCTCAGTGGAGTGAGTATGGGCAGTGTTCCAGAGAAGCTAAGTACTGTATACAGGGTTATTTTCGTCCCATGTTATTTTTCGCCCTAATGCTCTTGTAAACAGTTTCGCCCTGTTTTAAATTCGTCCAGCCTCGTCATAATTCTATTTGATAAATTTTCCATTTTGGATTTACCCAGCTTTGAATTCGCCCACTGACAATTGGGGCGAAAGGGGCGAAAATAAAACATCTCCCTGTATACAGTACAGTTATAGTATCTTAGGCATTACATGTATCTGTGAATGGAATAGGTAGTATTTCCTGTAAATAAACTCAATTGCTTAATCCAGTATCTGAAGCATCATTGTTAACTATCATCAGATTGAGTGAATTTATGCAAATCAAAGCTTTGAGTTTGTACTGATTATTTCGGAAGTGGGTCAAGTAAACACAGATACCATGGGGAAACTGAGTATGGGGGTTTCCCATTCGAAAATTAATCATAGATGCCGCCATATGATTATAAGATTATAAATCTGTTGTTGTTGTTGTTGTATTATTGTTTAACGTCCCGCTCAAGAATATTTCACTCATATGGAGACGTCACCTTGTGCTGGTGAAGGGCGACAAATTTTGCCTATGCTCAGCACTTATGGCCGTAGAGCAGGGAGGGTTATTTAACGTTCCAACACCTACTGTGACACGGGACATCGGTTTTTACTGTCTCATCCGAAAGACATGGACGGCCAACCGCGGAGTAGCGCTACGCGGATTCGAACCCCAGACCCTCCGATTCGATGTCGAACAGGCTAACCACTCGGCCACGGAGGCCCCATTAAATCTGGGTATTTAGCAACACAATATATATAAAAGAAAAAAAAATTGTATGAGAGAGAAATACAAGCCACGTATCAAAAACAAAAGGGGGTATTATTATTTTTATTTCAAAGAAAGCTTCAGAATTTGTCATTTTACATTTTGAAACTTCTGTAACTTTTCAGATCTACTATGAGAAAAAGGAGGCCCATAGAAAATTCCAGGAACAGCTTGAAAGAGAAAAGTCTGCTCAGAATCAAAATGTGAATGCACAACCTGGTCAAGCTTTAACAGTGGAATCATCTGATCAAAGTCAATTTGCTGCATCAAAGCCGTTGTTGTCATCTCCTGTGACGTCCCACCTAGAACCGTCAGCGATATCTGAGAGTGCCAAAAATGTAGAATCAAGTTCTTTTGCAATAGAACCAAAGTCGTCAGAAGCCACTGGGAATCTGAAGAAAAGTAAAACTCCCACTGGCTCTCCATCCAGTAAACCTACACTTAACTTTACGGAGACGATGGAAAAAATTAACCAGAAAAGACAACAGGACATAATGATGATAGAAGGCAGGGAAGTAGTGAAGCTGTTGAAGGTTAGTATGTCCTTGTTATTTTAAAAGTAATTGTGAATCCTGCTAGATTACTGACACCAATGAATTATGTGTTGGCACGTTAACCACTCCAGTGCATATGACGGATATATCCGTCATGACTAACTTTTCCTGAATACGTATGATGAGTATATATGTCATTAAAATGTATATTTATCTTTATGTATAGCGACATTAATTATGCAACGTCATAAAGATAACATGACATCATAATATGCACTGAAGTGGTTAAAGAACCCTCCCTTCTCTACGGCTTCACCTGCACACGGTGGTTCTTCATATGAGTGAAATATTCTTGAATGGGACGTTAAACAACGATACAACAACAAACAACAACAGAACTCTAGCTGTCTTTTATATTCAAATTTTGTGCACAGCAGTAAATTTATCCTTTTTGGTAATGGACAGCGGTGATTTTTCAAACATTGCAAGTGAACCTTAAAATTACTGACACATGTCATCTTGTGATAATATGATTAAACTTCCTCGAATCATCAAAATCAATGATGCAATGAAAATGAAACAATAATCAAGTGTTTGTGATGATGTTTTGGATATCGTTAACTCGTTCACCCCTTAGAGACACATTTGGACTTGTCTAAATGAAGAGTCTATTATTTCCCAGGGATGAATGCGTTAATTTAATTTTTCTCTGTTGATTCACTTGTGATGCAGACAGTTCTAAGAGGTACTATTACTCTTTCAAGTCAGAGTTGTTTTAACATAAAGAAAGATGAGTTCGACTAGCTTGTAGTCAATGAATTTCAATTTCTTTGGCTTACACTGAATCAGTCATGGACCTAGCATTTCACCTTAATGAGCCACAGGAAAATGTCATAACACTTAACAGGATTGTTGTCTTCTCTGTGAATGAGCACATAATAGATACGTCTAAGTATGACTTCTAAGTAATTTACATGCTCATTCTGGAAAGAGGACTCACATATTTTAATGAACCCTTTCTATCCCAAACATCAGAATGGTATGCCCTTTTCTATTGCCTTAGACTAGTCCATTTCTGTCTGTGGTGTTGACAGGCTTAAACCAATAGTTTTACAACTTCTCTAGAAAGGCATTGCTTTTGATGTTGATTCCACTTGTACATGTATATACAGTTTAACCTGCCTGCAACCTAATGAATGAAAGGAAAACCTGTCTTATGTGACCTAAATACAATGTATATGGTTCACTAAATGGCTTTTTCCTGTATAAACCATCTGTCATATGTGACCTCTTTTTTCCATCTCTTGGACAGTCTCTTAAAACAGGTTAGATTGAATATATGAACTTTAATTTTGCTAGACTGCAGAGGAGGATGGATTCACTGCGGAAGAGGCAGAAATTGCACTAGAGAAATGCATCCAGGATAACCTTACTCCCATTGCATGGCTGAAAGAAAAATGGCAGCCAATGCTTGACACTGTGGTTACTATGACAACAATAGCAGGGACCAATATGGATATGAATGAAGTTGGCGAACTTTCTATTGTTGAAGCTAGGAAGGCTTTGAAGGAATGGGGAGGTGATGTAGAGGCAGCTGTTAAGCAGTGTGTGGAGACAAGACAGAAGATGGTAGGTTCAAATCCGGAAACATTTAGTATCTGATCATAAGATCAGAGATGTGTAAATATGTGTTTGGGGCACTTTTTAAATTTTCACGTTTTAAATGCCCAGAACATAGATTAACTTGCCCCTATCATTACAAGTTGTGAAAATTTTAAAACACTTCTTGATCATGGATAACTATTTCTACACTCCTGATTAGATATATGTGATATTTTGAAGTGAGAAAAAAAAACCTTATTCTATGTATATGGGGATGTTTAGTCTCTGTATTTCAAATCATTGCAAATCATTTTGATTAAATCTGACATGATTGTTTATTTAACCTCTGCAGTGGAATACATTTATATATCATGTGATAACAAACAATGTTTGTGCAGGACTAGTATCGCTGAAATCACATTAGTGCGGGACCAATGGAATCTTACATGGGTTTGATGAGTGGACAAGGAAATCTCAACCAGAGTAGTAAGAATCTGTTTGTCCAATCCGAGGGTTTCCTGAGGATTGGACTTTCAGATTCTTTCCACAAGGTTTTAGATTTCCTTTTCCGCTCAACACATCCATAATTGATTATTTTTCTCCGACACTTCAACAACTAGAATGTATGTTCACACAGAACTTGGTATAACGTTCAGCCATTAAATTCCTATATGTGACGTCATAGCACTTGCAAGCTGTCTTTCCCTAGGGAATGACAGGGTTATCTTTTCACCGGTAAACATTGTCTTTCACAGCCAAGTGTGGAAGAACAATAGAACCTATCTCCATTGCCCGGTGATGATAGAGAAATCCACTAACCCGAGTGTCAAGTTAACTTAGTCCCATGTCGAGGCCTGCCGAGTAATGAACCAGTTAACTTGACACGAGGGTTAGTGGATTCTCAGTCATCACAATAGAGATTGTTTTTTTTCTCTCATATATCAATCTTTTTCAGAGAGTTGATCTGTGTTAAAACTAGTTTAGTATTAGAACTCCACGCAGTAAAAAAAAAGAACAAAAAGCTCAGGGCGTTACGTTACTATGCTGTCATTTCCAGTACAGCGCGTGTAGCTTATCATCCACCCCCCTGTGGATGATCGATTTATCATTTTGCACTTCCTGTAAAGATATCTCAGTGAATATGGGAGAAAATGTTTTCCATTCTTGATTATCTTTGTAATACTTTAACTTTACAACTATTCATTTACAGTACAAAGAAATTAGCCTAATAGACAATTACCCTAGGGAGGAAATTCTAAGTGCTATGTTGCATGGTCAGGGAGATATAAGTATTGCACTAGATGACCTAAACACCAATCGCCTACAACAGTTCTTGGATCGCCTCTGGCTTTATGATGAGACCCCTCAGAGTCCAGAGAGAGAGGTGGAGACCCATGATGTCTGTAACAGTGTAACCAATAGTGTTCTNNTAGGTTATGGTGCAATGTTTTGAATTTGTTTGGCTAGTATGACTTTAACTCATTTGGTGTCAACATTGTTTTTCTATTGTGAATTTTCACAACAGTTGTATAATAAGTAATAGTAGATTATGTTGACAGCATTATCATTTTGAAAATAAATAGATTCTGAAATTTTGTTAATAAATGTTTCACTGCTGCAAAGACAAAAGAGACAAGTTCATAAATGCACTGAATTTTTGTTTCTCTTTTCTAAGATGTGGAATTGTATTGTTTATATAATTGGTCCCTCTCCTGTTTATCACAAAAAAGAAAACTATTTTTAACTTACCTTTAATTTTCCTTGCCTCTGTACTATTATGCCCCTGCAATTGATGATTTTGGAGATATATATACAGTGAAATTTGTGTATAAAGACCGCCTTAAGAGCACAAGAAAATCGGGGATGTGGTCTTTATATAGAGGTTGATTTGTGCACAAATGGTACTTATTGGAGACAACAAAAAACAGTCTTTGTGACCAAGTGGTCTTTACATGCAGGTGGTCACTAGAGCAGGTTTTACTGTATATATATCATAAATAGGGAGACTCTTTATTTTTTTAACATAAAATTTTACTTTAATGTGAATAATTTGTTTATACAGAGAAGAATAAGAATGATAATGGTGGAAGGAAAACTTCAGAGTTGGGGTCGAGCATCGACTGTCATACGGATCCTAGACCACGATGTGGCTTCTAATGGACTGGAGGCTTCACTGGAGGAAATTGTGGAAGCCGTCAAAAATTGTGGCGACCGTCAGAGTTCCCTGGTATATCTTCAGCAGGAGTGTCAAGTCTGCTTCTCGCTCTACCCTATGAGCAAGGTACACGATTTATAATTTTCTTGATCATGTACAGAAAAAATGTTTACAATACAGTGGGATCTGTTGCATGAGACCACACCTATAGTCACAGAAAATTGGTCTTTCAAGACAGTTGCCTTTCTTGACAGGTTTTATTTATAGGATAACTTTTAATCAATGTTGCTTTGTAAGTGGTTTCTCAAGACAGATTGTTTCTGAAGATAGATGCCACTCACCAAAGTGGTATTGATAGACAGTCTCATATGTCTGTCCTCAATGATCTTTGTCATACATAAATCTTTGTTATATGTTTGTTCTTAATATATCCATTGTCATATGTCTGTTCTCAATATGATAATTGTCATATGTCTGTTCTCAATATGACAATTGTCATATGTCTGTTCTCAATATGACAATTGTCATATGTCTGTTCTCAATATGACAATTGTCATATGTCCGTTCTCAATATGTCAATTGTCATATGTCTGTTCTCAATATGACGATTGTCATATGTCTGTTCTCAATATGACAATTGTCATATGTCTGTCCTCAATATCACATTGTCATATGTCCGTTCTCATTATGACAATCGTCATATGTCTGTTCTCAATATGACAGTTGTCATTTGTCTGTTCTCAATATGACAATTGTCATATGTCTGTTCTCAATATGACAATTGTCATATGTCTGTTCTCAATATGACAATTGTCATATGTCCGTCATCAATATCACATTGTCATATGTCCGTTCTCATTATGACAATCATCATACGTCAGTTCTCAATATGACAGTTGTCATTTGTCTGTTCTCAATATGACAATTGTCATATGTCTGTTCTCAATATGACAATTGTCATATGTCTGTTCTCAATATTACTTTTGTCAGTTGTATCTTAATAATGCATTCTGTTTGGAAATTCTCTATTTTCTTCTTTAGCCTAACCTTTTCAACCCCAAGTGTCAGAAGAGTATGCTCTTTTCTGTTGTATTAGACCAGTCCATTTCGGTCTGTGGTGTTGAAAGGGTTAATTCTGTATACATGTACCTGAAATAATATTGGAAATGACTGTAAACATAAACTTAACAAACAAAAAGTAATACAAAAAAAGTCTAGTAAAGTACATTAAATGTAATTTGTTTTTTGTATCTGCAGATAAGAAGTTTGAATTGTCCATGCAAAATATGTGCTGACTGTATGAAAAGTTACTTCGAAATCACTATCAGGGAAAAACATGTGCGGAATCTGTCCTGTCCTAACTGCCAACAACCCGACATGGAAAACACAGAGGCTGCCTCGGAATATCTGGCTTTCCTGACCATGATGGTAAAATACTTTGTTGTCATAAATGTACAAATCTGTATATAACTGGATGGTAATGATTTCCTGTCAGTTTATCTGTCTGCCCTTCAAATATGAAACTGGTTTGGTCTTTGGTTTGATGTTCATAACTAAATGTTAGTGAACACTTCTCGCATGATTTAAGGTTTGATAGTAAAATCTTATTACATTGCTTTGAGTGGGTTTGTGATATTAATGTATGGAGAGAAAACAAATGCACAGAAGCAATATGTAGTTTGAATTAACTTTTTCTTTGATATAAAAACTACGAGAAAGAATTGTGATGGATTTTCAAAATTTGAGTCTTACTCTCTTACTTCAGATTCAGTGAAAAGCCCAGCGTATTCATTTACAAAATGAATTTTATTCTTTTTTTCCCTGTTTTTCAACTTGTGATTTATCTTTCATGATTTTCATTTAAAGCTAGGGGCCATGGTCAGTACAGAAATTCTGGAGCTCTATGAGACCAAATTACGAGACTGGCATCTACAGAGGGACCCTAACTTCAGATGGTGCACTCATGTGAGTAGATAATTCTTTTCAGCTGTTAACACTTGAACCCTTTGATAGGCACTGCCTTGCACAATTATATCATATTTTGGGCAGAACTAGTCATAAACTGACGTCATACATAACATGCGCAGATCCAGGATTTTTCTCCAAGGGGGTCGATAATTTTTCCAGGGGGGTCCAGCTTGTACAAAGGGAAAACCTATCCCTTTTAAAATGAGAATCTAAGCATAATTGACCAATATTAGTATATATTTTGCAAATTCCAGGGGGGGGGGGGGGGGGGGGGGNNCCCCCGTCTAGATCTGTGCATGCATAATATAACATTATACACATATATACAACAGTTATGTCCTTGTTTCCAATCAGACTGATGGCATATATGCTGTTTTGCTTGTAAATTAAATTCCTTTAATTTGTATAAGCTAGAACATGGTGATAAAACTTTTAAAATTTTTGCCAACGAAAATTCAATTATAGCTCCGTATCATCAAAGGGTCCTCAACTTCTAGTTTTATTTCATATTTGTATATTTATGAAATGTTTGTAAGAGTAGTAACCTTGATATTTTAGTACAGTGGTCAATTTTCATTGTCATATCTTGGTTTATTTTCATAAATATGATCTTCTTAACTTGTACCTATTTTGTTTGTGCCTGCTGCGCCATAGTGGTTAACTCTAAATTTTACTAAGAACTAATGGGAATAGCTAAGTTTTTCATAGGGATACATGCATTTTTCATAAGAACTTTTCAAAATTTTACATATACTATTTAAGTTGGAGACTTGGTAAATATGATATATATGAATATGATGTGGTCAGCATGTTAAAAAATCTGCCCTGCTTTATAGCCATAATTGCTGAGCATAGGCAAAATTGGTTGCCCTTCACCAGCACACGGTGACATCTCCATATAAGTGAATGTCTCTCGAGTTGGACGTTAAAGAAAAATAAATTTTTCTCTGTCCTAACAACATGTATGTATTTACAATGTATGACTATTTACATTTAATTTTGCAGTGTGGAGGTGGCTTTATCTATCAATATGGACACAGACAACTGGCCATGCAGTGCCCCCACTGTCACCTCAAAACATGCTTCAAGTGCAAAAAACAGGTAAGTTGTTAACATTAATACCTCTTTTTGACCTTTATCCAATATATATTTTTATATTATCTGTTTTGATACAGTGTACATTCTGAATGACACATTGGGCTACTTTGGATATGTATGTGTGGAAGGGGG
>JACSZP010046241.1:0-12170 GCA_016161895.1 Pinna nobilis | reverse complement strand
CTCTCTCTCTCTCTCTCTCTCTCTCTCTCTGAAATGAATTGTTTAAGCTCACTGTTTGATAAACATGTATTCTTCTACGGCGTCCTCAATTTATACACGCAAGCGTAACAGGAAGGCGAAAGTGCAATGCTACGAACGTACAATCTCGCCTTCGCATTTTAAATGAGGTCACGAAAGTACGACTCGAGGTCGCGAAAACACGATGCGAGGACGCGCTATTAATATCGCAACCTCACATCGTTTTTTGCGACCTTGCATCGTTTAAAACACTAGGGCGAGGTCGTGAAAGTGCGATGCCAGATTGCAAAAATGTTATGCGAGGTCGCGAAAACACGATGCGAGGTTGCAAAAGTAGGATGCGAAGGTTTCTCGAGCTGGACGTTGATCTGCGACACAAACGAACAACGTGTCTTCATGTATTTATTGTGTGGCATAAATGCGTTTGCTTGATCTTTTCTAGATTTTACGGTGTATCTCACCGAGCGATAGTAAATGATAAAAACTTTGTTATACCTATGCATGAACTGCACCTGAATATATACATGTATTTAGAGTTACACGTATTACAATGGAAAATAAAGCTTAGACTAATGAGTGACCGCGAGGATAAAATCATTAATATCCATTAAGATACCGGAACTAAGTTGTAATATGCATAAACCCTAATTTTTATCTATTTGTGACAAGTGAATCGGTTATTATTACCACCAAGATGCATTGTATGTTTACACAGAAATTTACACACCAACTGTCATCCCTGTCACTCAAACACGGCTTTTTACGGACATTCAATTTCAGTCTTATTCGGAAGTTAATAATTCTTCCCGTCTTCGCATTTTTAAAGAATAGTACAGCATATGTTATTCATAAGACGTGTCTATTCCACAATTTTTTTTAAAATAAATTACTTACAATGACTGCCGAACCCGGATATGTTGAAATCCTAGGGAAATTTTCAATTTTTTTCCAACTTAACCGGGTTTCAAAATAATAGGATTTTCAGTATTCCTCACGCTCATTACTTTTGTGTTTCTTTTATGTTTTCGTTACATAAATAACGTGCATGTCAAAATTTGTTTGCCAAGCATAGTAACTCTATTGATAGTAAGACGATCTGCGTTCTCAAAGTCGAATCCTACTTATAATGAACTCGTCTACCTTTACGCACTAACTTGTAATATCGGTAAACAGATTAAAATGTACTGTTATAATTTGATGGATATAATATTTGGTGGTTTTTTTTTCTTGAGGTGGTGTTGGTGGTGTTGTCGTCGTTGTTCTTAATCTCCATTTGTAGAAACTAAACCCTGGCTACATAGCAAGTCCTCGTTTAAAGACCGCATGTCTTAATTTAATTGCATATTTATTGTTGTTGTTGCGTTGTTGTTTAACGTCCCACTCAAGAATATTTCATTCATATGGAGACGTCACCGTGTGCCGGTGAAGGACGACAAATTTAGCCTATGCTCGGCACTGCTGGCCGTAGAGCAGGGGGGTTCTTTAACGTGCCGACACCTACTGTGACACGGGACATCGGTTTTTACTGTCTCATCCGAAAGAGAGGGACGGCCAACCGCGGAGTGGCACTGCGGGAATCGAACTCCGGACCCCTCGGCTCGAAGTCAAATACGCTAACCACTCGGCCACAGAGGCCCCTATTGCATATTTAAACCGACAAACTTTTTCCATACATCATCAAGTTTTGTTTATTAAGAAATATCACAAATAGGTTATTTTTGAAAAATTCATGGAAGTGAGAGGCTTCAGTTCTCTGCAACAACCGGAAACGAAAATGTCCAAAAGGTATTGAGGACTGGAAACGTAATTGAATAATTATCCCGAAAGTGATCGATTTGGTTACACAAATAAATGAATAAACTACGACGGCTTGTCGATAAAACCCCATACTCTTGTGTAAAAATCGAAAAACATGGGGTTTATTTACTCATCTGTCCCCCTAGGAATTATTTACCAAGAAAGTGGACTCATTTACATGTATATGTTTGTATAACGATATCAAATGAACTGAAGGTCCCTCCAGTTGGCCGTGAATATACGTCACCAGCGAATAAGGTACCTCCATGTGCTTGCGTAGCATAAATCGGTTCGTCTATTATTTCTATGGTTAATGTATGACATTTTCACCGAGCGATGATAAATGACAGAAACTTTACTACACTTATGCATGATGCACACCGTACGATAAATTCAGAATTATTACAATGGAAACAATGGAGGGACTACGAGAAGAGCAAAATTATCAATATCCATTAAAATACCGGAACTTAATTTTGATACATATAAACCCCAATTTATATCTACTTGTCACAAGTGAATTAATTATTTCTACCTATACGACTCATTATATCTTCACACAGTGAAATTTACATACCAACTGTCATCCATGTCACTCAAAAACCATTTTACAGACATAGTCAGACGTTGTTGATACTTCTCGTCTTTGTGATTTTCAAGAATAGTACAGCTTATATTGTTCATAATACTTTTAAATTTAACATTCCAAATAATAAACTATTTACAATTGTGTATGTTTGATTAAGGTAAAATCCTCTCTCTCTCTCTCTCTCTCTCTCTCTCTCTCTCTCTCTCGTTTTTAGGCAAGACGTACTCATCTTAGTAAAACCAGGAAACCGATTTATTTTTCTAGACAAAAGATTGCTTCCTTATGATCGATAAATTGACCAAAGTGCCTAACCTTCCTTAAACCAAGACAGAAATACACCTATTTTGTTCTATCATAAATTCAATTTTTCATATATGGCTTAAATGTACATGTGTATATTTATATATGAGACATGAAAAATAATTTTAAAATGTGTGATAAATTGGGGAAAAAGATACGTGTACCAAATGATACTGTTTACTTTAAAGCTAAAAGTTAAAGAAGAGCAATATCTCTTACCTCAAAGACACTGGTAATCTGCAAGTTGTAGAAAACTGGAACAAAAATATGGGCTGCCCCCATAGCAGTAAAGATGAAAGCTATGGATATCCACCAGTACATGGTGTTGTTGGAATAGACCTCGGCCGGAGTCCCAAGTAAAGTTATCGCGGATATAAAACTGGACAACAGCGACAACGCTACGGGAAAAACGGACATTTTCCGCCCGGCCAAGAGAAATTCATTAGTGTCTCTACTTTTTCTGTCTTTGATAGCATAGTACAATCCAATGGATGCTGAGAACACGAGTGTTGCTGCGAACACAACATAGTCGATGACATGAAATGTAACCGAAGTTCCTACTTCAAAATTGTACTGGTAGTCTCTTTCCATCTTGACAAGGCTTTAATATTTGATAACCAGACCTTTACTAAAATCTGCTACTTCTATATCAACAAACTCCGATCAACGTTATACCTGATTGACAAAGGTACTGTCAAATTTATAACTGAACAGGTTAGGTAAAGAAAGTCATGAAAGCGGAACGGACAAGGTGTGGATGTAAATATGCATTCTGAACAGGTCAACATGTTTATGTCGGGACAGACCCTTCAGTTATGTCATAGATGTGATGTTTACATACATTACCGCCTACAATTGCTACGATTAAGAAGAGTTTCTTATTGTTTTATGCAAGCGGGCAGTTTGCAAATTAAGTATCGTTAAAAACGGTAGTCATTAATCACCTTCATTATTTATTTGTCTCATATCGTTAGCAACCGTTATTACGTCATACTAAAAACTTCATTGAAAATATGACTAACACCAAAGGAAATGGAAAAAAACCATTAAATAACGATTACAGAATTATGAAGGTCCGAGATGGATTCTTCTTGAGAGCATTAAAGTTAAAACTCTATTTAACAACGATTGACAAACAACGTGTTTTATTTGCCTTAATGTTGGCGCACGGTGGTCCTTGGAGTAAAACGGGGGGGGGGGGGGANNCCCCCCCCCCCCCCCCCTGTCCCCTGTCAAATCAAAAGATTGAATCCGTGTTGCTTACTACTGCGCTACTCAGACATATGCTTTGGAGATATTGCTATGAACTTTATCAATTGGTCGTATTATTGTTTAACATCACACTGGCAAGAATCTTTGATTTATATGGGGACGTCACCGTTTGCCAGTGATAGAAGACAACTTACAGACACTTACTGTGACACGGACCTCGCGTTGTATTGTCTCATCCGAAAGACAGGAACAGTCAACTGCAGCGCGACTTGGGTTCGAACAAAGGACCTCATGATAAGAAGCAGGCTAACCAGTAGGCTACGGCAGCCAATATAAAATGTGTTCATACATTCTCTTTACGGAACATACATTTGAGATCGCATTGACCGTCTCTAAATAAATGTGTATTACCTTAATGTTTAGACATTCTTTGAGACGAACAGGTATTCGTTATTTGTTTTAATTGCCAATATTTTAAAAATATTTGCATCCTCGATTTCACATAGTACTAGCATCTTTAGCTGATTAGCCGCAAACGCTATTTGTATCCGAGATTGGTGAAATTTTAATCAGCAAAACAAAAAAGAAAACAACATTATTAGAACATCAACTAACACAAAGTCATAGATAAAAGGAAAAAGAAAAATGTTTGCAATAATGTAAGATATGTGCATGAAACATAAAATGGTCTAACATCGGGACAAAGGTTGAATGGAAAATTGAATAAACGCATTAATGTTTAATTTTCCATTCAATCTTTGTCCCGATATTAGACCATACCCGCCATAACTTAACAGTCTATTGCTTATATTTATATTTCGTGCATCATATGTTACAATTTATCATTGATTTGGTGATGCAAACAACGCATTCACTTCCATCAACGCCGAAGTCAACGCCCTTAAAGCAACAGCCAATTTTCAACATCAGCTTTTGTTGCTTCACGGGCAATGGCTGGTATGGCCAGTTAGACGCCATACACATTGACTTACTTTAGGAGGAAATGAAATAAGCAAATGTGAATATAAAGTAATATTATACTGAAAGTGGTGTAAATCTAGTAATAAACCTATAAGTTATTTTGATTAAACCAGTAATCACAGAAAATCATACAGATGACTGATGACAAAGCAGTATGCCGAGTGTACCCGATTTCATATTTCAGGGGCTTTCAAATGTATGTAAGAACTCGAGTACCATGCTGATAACAATTTTTACCGGATCACACTTATTTTTGGATCCGATTTGTTTTGGAAATGGTGTTTTCTGTCATTAGAGTTTTGAATTTTGAAGGGGCCGTCGTGGCCGAGTGGTCACCGTATTCGACTTCGAATCGAAGGGTCCGGTGATCGAATCAGGGCAGCGCCAAGCTGCGGTTGGCCGTCCGTCTTTCGGATGAGACAGTAAAAATTGAGGTCCCGTGTCACAGTAGGTGTTGGCACATTAAATAACCTTCCCTGCCCTACGCCTATAAGTGCCGAGCATAGGCAAAGTTTGTCGCCCTTCACTGGCACACGGTGACATTTCCATATAAGTGAAATATTCTTGAGTTAAACAACAATACAGCAACTTTTAAAATTTTAAATTCCCCAAGCGACACCTGTGATACCAAATTTTTCGAATTCGGAAATAAGTCTAATCTAGAAGAAATCTTAAAAGAGAAAACAAGTTTGATTCTCAGCCGTCCATCACTTTTAATTTTCAGATGTAGGTCACGGTATTAAGAAGACCTATCAGTTTCCTTGGTATCTATTATTTCATGTTCGATACGTGCGATCAACATAGTCACCAAATTTTGAATTATTTAATGAAAAAAAAAAAACCACCATCTCTATAGCAGAACATGAAGCTAAACAATCGGGCAAAGATCAAATTAAAACAAATATGTGTTTCATATCAATTTTGAGTAGTACTATTTTGATTATCACCTTATTATTCCAGCATTACGTAAAAAGACTTTTCATCTTTGAATCCATGTCTATGCGTGCAGCCAGACGTTTTTAATTTACTTAATGACATTTACCTCAATCGTGATATAGTCTCAATAGTGTATACATGTACAAACCATGCAGTATATTCTGACACGGCCTTGCACTTATCCTTGCTTGCCTTCTTATTAAATTCGTCCCGCAGAGTTCTATTTCAATTTAAAATGATTTAATTTCTTACCCGTCAATACGTGTTTAGAATTCAGACGGTGATAAAACAATTTTATGTTTGAATACTCCAGGTATATCTTAAGTTTGTCCTCTTAGGTATATATATGTTCTTTGCGTTATTTGCAAAATCTCTTAAGAAAGCTTAAGCATGATGTACTTTCTCTAGACTTGTTTTTTTTTTTCATTAGACGCACAGATGATTGTAGATATTTTTGCTTGTGTGAAATAACTAAAACCACAATTGAGAACGCCAAATTCAGACTTTGATCTTATTGCAAATACATATGCATACATGTGGGTTTTTTTTATACCCGAACGGAAAGGCCATTATATTTTAATGTAGAGGAATACATATTTCCTTCACTTAGTACTGCAGTTTTCCTCACTACAGAGTCATGTTTTTACCTCTTTGTAAAAAGTTGTTAAGTTTATTAGATATTTCCACCGTAACCCTTGGTCAGAAATTTTTATCTGTAGCCAAATGGTTAGTTTAATTAAAGTGCAACCTTGGAAAAAATAATTCTCAAATCTATCTTCCACTTTGATCAGATGTTGTTTTGAAATGCACCGTCGTCTGTTGATTCATGACTTGCAATTGTCTTCAGACCTCAAGCGCGAGGCTTTGTTAAGGCGATCGGTTTTATCCTGCCCAATAGATAAGACTGAAAATCAAGGTCCTGCATAACATAAGGTATAGGTAGGACATAGACCCTTATTTGTTAACGACTTTGTAAAAACGCTAAACAAATTTAAAGACTGATATATGAAGCTTTCCACTGGCATTCGGCGACGTCTCAATTTGAGTGATAGCTGCTTCAGTGGATCGGTAAAAAACAATAACAACAACAAATAATGAAACTACAGTCTAACCTGTTTTAAGAGACCATCCAAGGGAAGTAGCAAAAAGGATCACATATGACAGGTGGTCACTTAATTCAGGTGATTTCTATAGGAAAAAGTCATTTTGGGAACCATGAATTTAGGTTTTTTTAGTTTAGGTTTTTCTTTAATTCAGTGGGTCAGGCAGGTTAGACTGTAATTCATGTACCACGTGATACCCGAAAATGTTTGTGCGGGACAATTGTTTGTTTAAGTGACAGAATGGCGATAGAAGGCGATATCCTGCGCTTACATAATTTCAAAGGGAATATTACGTGGAGTTGCGTTCCATAACCGGTTATAGATGATATGCAATGAGTCCAGCACAAACGTTATCGTGAATCACATAGTTCCATTTTATTACTAAATAATATTTGATACGCCTCTGTACTAGTTTATACAGAATTTGAACTTTCCTGCATTATTACTTTTTGTCATTTTATTTCTTTTTCTGCATCAATTCAATAACAAAACTTTATAATGATTTCCTGTATGGGATTATTTGTTTTCTTATATATACAGTTGAGAAGACCATAAAAAGGAAGTCGAAGAGGGTATACAAATGACAAATCACACAACGACCCATTAAATAAAGGTTATCGTGAACCCCAATAAAACCCTTATAAGTTAGGTTTTGGAGCCTCGGAAGGGTGAGCAACTCCTGTGCCATGCGCGGCACCTAAGTTGATTTAGATACATCTGGAATACACAAATTCAAGTTAGTAATTTATTCTTCATTACTGTTGTTTTTGTTGTTGCGTTGTTGTTTAACGTCCCACTCAAGAATATTTCACTCATATGGAGACGTCACTGTGTACCGGTGAAGGGCTACAAATTTTGCCTGTGCTCGGCACTGCTGGCCGTAGAGCAGGGAGGGTTCTTTAACGTGCCAACACCTATTGTGACACGGGACCTCGGTTTTTACTGTCTCATCCGAAAGAATCGGTCACTTAAAATAAATTGAAGAAGTACCTAAAATAAGGATATTAGAAAATCGAAGTCCTCATAGTACGTCAGTTTTGAGATACTTTCCCTTTGAAGTACTCTTCAGTGTGAAGATGCGATTAGCTGGCGAAGTGTACAGGAAGGTTTAAGATAACAATGCGAATATCTGTACATTAGTATTGTTATTAGGATATACCACATTTACGCCTCATCAAAAGAATAAACATTGGTCTCTACACCTCTAAGAAGTTAAATTTTATTCTTTTCCGTCCCCAGATAATTGTTGTTCGTTTGTGGTAACGATATACCATTTGTTTAATTTGGAAAATACATGTAGTCCCACCTTTTTCGTTATGCAACGTTAAAATGCGCCACCTAGAGTAGAGGAGCTATAATCTCAAAACGCTCTTATCATGGCAAGTTTACGTTTGATAATCTCAGCGTAGAAAAAAAAAATGCAAATCCTTTATAGAATGGAACCAGGTTTCCGGAAGGAGTCAACGTTCCCTGTTGGCATGCCACGCCTATCGAGGTAAGCATCCGTTACTTCTCATCTAGACAATTTTTCTAGTTACTAATCTCTTGGCTTAATAATACTTTTTTAATCTCTGGTGTCAAAAAATGTTTGTGTCTTTTTGTGTACTTTCAACACACTTTGGGGTGACTTTGATCTTATACTTTCTTACCTCTGTAAACAAATATCCTTATTCGGAGTTTACATATAAACATTTTCTTTCAATTACAAAATTCGAAATTTTATCCTTAACTCACGAAAAACAACATGTTTACACATTAATTTGTTTTTCCCCATTTAAAAAATGCGCATGGTTTTATTATGTTGCTTTACAGTTAATATTGTTGATTTTTATTTCCAACCGTTGATAAATAATAAACAACAACGCCGACATTACTTGTTTTATTTACAACATGTGAGGGCCTCCGTGGCCGAGTGGTTAGCGAGTTCGACTTCGAGCCGAGAGGTCCGGGGTTCGATTTCCGCAGCGCCACTCCGCGGTTGGCCGTCCCTGTCTTTAGAATGAGACAGTTAAAACCGAGGTCCCGTGTCACAGTAGGTGTTGGCACGTTAGAGAACCCTCCCTGCTTTACGGCCAGCAGTGCCGAGCATAGGCAAAATATGTCGTCCTTCACCGGCACACCATGACGTCTCCATATGAATGAAATATTCTTAAGTGGGACGTTAAACAACAACGCAACGCAACAACATGTGAAGATTAATCATAAAGGAAGGAAGAAAAAGTCGTATGACGTAGAGTTAACATACTTCTCGCTCGCATATGAATAGGAATGTTTTTACAGGCGAACGCGATACCACAGAGTCCAAGTATTTTGATTTTCACTATTTCATTTTTGAAAACTCGTTCCATCTGTTAAATAATCGTCATTGTTGACGACCTACAAAGGGAATGATTAAAGAAAGATAACGTGCGCTAAATTTCAACAATGCGGTTGAAATATACATCTAATAAAAACGTATGTTTTGTACCTATTCTGAAAGAGACGTTATCTCTATAGTTTTGTTTGTTTTGTTGTTATCTCGATAGTAATCCTGAAGGACGAAAAGTTGTTTTCATATATCAAAAAGCTACGTGTGAGATACTCCTCAGTCGAACGTATGAGAAATTCGATGACTTCAATATTCCTATGTAAAGTTCACAAAATGACACACTTATTGAAAACGAAAAATTATTATGTCAATAGTTACGCTTCTCAATTAATTCAAAGAAATAAATTTGTTTACTGAAATTTACTCAAATTTTTTCGTGTTTTGAAAATTTAACATCATATTGTGTTTTGAATCAGCTGTGTTTCAAAATAAATAAATCACAAAACATTGAGATATTTGTTTGGATTTGACTTTACACGATAGTACAGTCTACCCAGGTAAACCCGTACTCTTCGCCCTCCGAACGTAATTTACTTGGAAACAAAATCTCAAATTATGGATTCCGTTTTAAAAGGTGCATCTTAAATATCTGGATAATTCACTAAATGCGGAGATGTGCATTGGAAACAAAGTGTACAGACAGATTAGTTAAGGGTATTGCATATGTTAAGCCAATCCTTTATAAGGTCATCGATATATGCATTTCTGGACAGGAAAAGTGGCCATGGGACAGCTAAATCATCTGGTATTAAGACAATCACGCTATAACAAAACAACAGTAGAACCGTATTTTATTCACCACTTATATTCCATATTGCGTGACTCGCTAGTTACCATAAACGTTGTCTACAATTTGCTAAAACGGATGGTTTAGCAATTATGTATTGAGATGCACAGGGGCCAAAAGTCCTGTCACATGACTATAGTTAGTTTTCCACACGGTCACGGAGCCAGCAAAAGTTACGTCTAGCATTTAGGAGGCATGAAAAGCAGGAGTATGAGGTATAAAATTTTGTTGAAATTTGTTAAACCCGTACAAGTACAAGTTTTCGACAAATATGAGTAATTTAAAGGGTAAATTTACCCGACTACCATCATGATATATGGTAAAGGTAGAAATATACAACAGATTTGATATTATGTTACGTGATACAGAATTATTCGCGGCGATCTTATTTTAGTGTATTTACGCGATAGCACTTAATCGCGAAAATAAAATTCTAGCTGAATTTACTAACCTGACATTGATATGTATCAAACAACAAAAACTTTGAACGTAAAATGCAGACTTGCGAAATTATAGTATCCCGAATAATTAAACAACTACTTATTCGCTAAAATAAAGATCCGCGAAAGTTTCTGGATTTAAAACATCAAAGAATCACAAAATATATGTTTCTTTACTAAAATCTATCCGAGCCACCGGTTGCGGTTGGCGTTCGCTGTCTTCCGGACGAGACCGTACAAACTGAGGTCCCTTATCACAAGTGTCGGCATGATAAAGAACCCTCCCTGCTTTAAGGTCATAAGTGCCAAGCATTGGTCGTCGCCCTTGCTGCCATTATTGTTCCTTTGTATATGTAATCCATACTCATTCTTGTGCTACCACCAGTATTTTGATTCTCTTAAACTTTTTTCCAAAAAAGATTGATATAAAATAACAGGACTCTGGTAAACATATTTTTCTTTGCACATGAAATATGTTACATGTATATGTTATGTGTTGTATTGAATTCATTTCCATACCTCGATTACGTAATACATCTTGCTTGTTATCGATTTATTTTGAAAACAGTTTAAAGAAGATTTGATGAATAGTGATATAATTCTGGTACAAGGACATTTCAAATGAATTTAAATCTTAAGTGAAGATTCAAATTTTGTTTACCGCTATTTCTTTTATCCTCCTACTTTGTTAAGACTGTGAAACGTCATTATTCTATAAACCAACTCTAAGTCTGACTCACGTGCAATAAAGACCGCATGTGATGTCTTTTCAATGTACGACACCCTTGCTGAACACGTTGAAGCGTAAAATTAAACAAGAAGGATGTATGGTAGGCACGTCCCACTCAAGAATATTTCACTCATAATGGAGACGTCACCGTGTGCCGGTGTGAAGGACTACACATTTTGCCTATGCTCGGCACTGCTGGCCGTAAACAAGGAGGGCTCTTTAACGTGCCAACGCCTACTGTGACACGGGGCCTCGGTTTTTACTGTCTTATCCGAAAGACAGGGACGGCCAACCGCGGGGTGGCGCTACGCAGTTCGAACCCGAATCTTTCGATTCGCAGTCGAACACGCTAACCACTCGGCCACGGAGCCCCCAAACTAGAAGGATGTAAAGTCAATTTCAGGTGCACGATGTGATTGTCTGGTTGTATTGTTGTTTAACGTCCCACTCAAGAATCTTTCACTTACATTTAGACGTCACCGTGTACCGGTGAAGATCGACAAAGTTTACTTATGCTTGGCACTTATCGTAGAGCAGAGAGGAATCTTTATTCATTGAGTTTTACATTGACTGAACGCGGATTTGAACCAGGGGTAAAAAGCCTCATGGTTAACAGGAGAATACTTTAATCACTTGGTAGTGAACACACCTGTTAACAGGGTGATGTCTATCATTTTACCGTAAAATACATTAATATTACATTCGTATTTAATTTTATTTTTAATTCGATCAAGTTTACCCGAACTTGAAGATTTTATTATCAGCTTAAGCAGGTTTAAATACAAACTTTTTGTTTTGTTTGTTTGTTTTGTTGTTGTTTAACGTCCCACTCAAGAATATTTCACTCATATGGAGACGTCACCGTGTGCCGGTGAAGGGCTACAAATTTTGCCTATGCTCGGCACTGCT
>JACSZP010046233.1:0-10912 GCA_016161895.1 Pinna nobilis | reverse complement strand
AAATCATATCATATTACGGACCGGCTCGTGCCGGCCCGTAATAAGTTCAAAGTATCGACCATAAAACTTCCGTAGTGACGATTTCAATCGTTTAACAACGTATCCCTGTGTGAGTAGTTTATTGGCGAGTTGTCCAGCTCTCTTTATAAAACATTCATAAGAACAATAGCATAAGTTGCCAAATAAAGACGCCATGAGAATCCGACCTTTTGGTATTAAAGCACAATGATGTGTTATCTCATATTTTCACTAATATTTTTTAATGACACCAATACCTTTTATGCAATGTTTAAGAGTTCAGCGGACAATATGGATCCTTTAAAAAGTCGAATTTTATTATGAACAACAATTTTATCGGATAAGACAAAAGAGTTTCACCAAAAGTGCGATGGGCCCCTTACGTAATCCCGGATAACCTTGTCGACTCGTCTCAGTTGAAAATAATTATTAATTGGTTGGTTTCCGTTTTATGGTTCGCTACATTTAACATTCAGCTCAACCGAGAACATTCTTGAATTTTAAAAATAAAATTAGTTTGAGACTTTCTTTGTTTATGGCTGCTACTGAAGTGTAGACAGGTAATATACGGCTGGTTTTAAGACAAAACGGGATGTTTTATCAGATTTAAGATAATGATTCAGCCTATACTAGATGCAACAATTTTCATGTAATCTGTCATGTACAGAAACAACAATGCAGAAGCTTGGCTTTAAAATTGAATAATGTCATTGTAAAAATTTTGGACAAAATAAATAAAATAAATGAAATTTATCTCATTTTTCAGCCTTTGGTTTACTGTACCTTCTCAAAATCTGTGTATCCGATATAACTCGTGAAGGTAAGTTCAAATACTGCCGGGGAGGAAAAATGCCGTTACATTTAAAACCTGTTTTCAGTTGAACTGCTTTTGATTCACTTCCTATTTAATATTTCATCAAATTCAATCTTAACTTGTTAATTGATGAAAGCTTAAACATCAAAATATTAAATTGTTTGTTGAATTTTTTACTAAACTTCCTATTCAAGTATATTACACTTGTATAGAGACATTTCCGTATGTCTGCGAAGGGCGAGGAATTTGCCTCTCCTGGAACTCATGACCTTACAGTCAGATGGCAAACGTGTTAACCACCAGACCACGGCAGCCTTACATAGCATTTAGTATTCTGAATAATAAATCGGCACGCCTCTATACTTTAAAGATTCTTGAGTCGTTAAACAACAAGAAAACAAACCCCCCAAAAAACAACAACTAATTTATCTAATGTAAATGTAAGATATATCTAATCTCAATTTTCTTTACAGTTAATGTTTGATTTTTTATCTGTCACACTTCAATTCAATAAATCTGAGTATAAATTTCATTGCTGTAGTTTGATTCTGTCTCTCGTCCGGCACATTCATTTCACATGAGAAAAGGAAACCTAGAATTTCTATTCTTTTCTTTATGATCTTTTGAAAATGATCATGGTCTCCACTTTTCTTTAGATCGGATGAGAGTTACCGGTTTCAGTATTGACACTTTGAAAATTGAAGTACATGTACATGTTGTAAAATAAAACGAATGAACATGGCCTTACAAATGATCAGATCCTAAAATGATGTTCGCTTAATGAAATGTTTAATCACTTGTTCCATTTTGTTTGTTAAATCTACTTTTGATTTTGACAATGTAGAATTTGATTGCGATTCCTCCTTCACTTATTCTATTTGCGTATGACTACGGGCATGCGGTGAGTGTGACCGACCAACACTGGGTGCTTACTTTCCGTGGCACCTGAGCTCATTTCTCGATTTTCAATGGTCTGCGTTTGTCATCTATTTATGTTTGTTTATGTAGCATGGCCTTGCGATAACTAGTTATCTGTCGATTCATGTTGTTGTTGTTGTTGTTGTTATTATTGTTGTTGTTGAAAGACCGGAATTACCTCCCTCTAGATAATGTTATGAGCGTCTCATTCGAGAAGTTCAAGGCAGCTGTCTCAGAATCATCAAATCATCACTATTTCCCTAAAAGTATTGTAAATAGTTTTAAACTTTTAACTTTTTTTTCTGGCCTGCGCAACCCAAGTGATATAATCTTCATAAAGTTGAAGGCGATCTTTTATGAAGTAAAAATAACTGTAGAAGTCACACTGCTATGTTGTCTTGCGCACCATTAAAGAATATTTCACTTGGAAACGTTGCTAATACCGATGGAGAGTTGAAACTTTTGCCTTTGCTCGGCACTCATGGCAATGGAATATTATTTTTGGGCGTCCTGACACCTGTTTCGATTTTTGGATAATGTCAGCTGATTCTTTATTTAAGTAAGAGTAATTACGACTCCACAAGTGTCGAGGCTTTGGAATCAAAATCTGTTTGAAATTGGTCATAATTTCAGCTATCTAAAATAAACCCTTCAACTAATTTTAGAACTCACCATCTACTAAAAGCCAACCTTTTGGTTTGCAATCTCATTTTATTATTTGTCAATTAAACTTTTATTTCAGTACAAATACCGTTGCAGCCTTCAATAAAAGTTTTGATTTATGCTGCGAGATTTTAGGGAGGTTTGACTTGTTAAGAGTGATAATTTACAAATGTCTCAACAATTGTGATCTGCGTATTATTCACGTGTGTCTGCAAGTATTCAAAATTACATCCTAGTAAATGATAAATTTAGCTATTGTTGCATAAGTAAACGAACATACGGATTTAATTCAAATATACTGATTTATGTTTTATATTTGAACATTTTCAAAAATGGACTCTTATATTTTATTGTTTTCTTCACACATGGTTTTAGAAATTTCATGTATTCTATGATGTTCCCGCAGGTTTCTTTGGGGCTTCGCCGCGTCATCTATATATAGTAATGGAAACGGCAGTACCAAGATATCTGGCCGACTCAGTATGCTCTCAGCTATCACAAACAGGTTATTGGTGGGTGTCGTCTGCCATAACACGTGATTTTATACAAATTGAAATGTCAGCCAGAGGATGGTACGTATTAACTTCAGTATTCTCATTCGTAATATTGCACAGTACTGGGAGAGTGTGATTACTTCATACCTCGGTTCACTTTTAACTGTAACTCCATTTTCCTCTGGGAACACGTATACAAATCATGACTTCTGTTATGTCAGCATTATGATGGTATACGGTGACAAACTGAATCTGAGTAGGAAATTATACAATCTTCGCGTCATGACTTTACAGACAATTGAAGCTTCCAATAGCTGATGTGGATTACGTCATCAAAAACGTGAAAATAGTCATTATGATCGAGGGAGGTCGGCCCTTGGTGGTACGCAATTTTTTATTGCATAATAAAAGGGTGACGACATTTGTCAGGCAAAAGAAGAGTTCTATGAAAAGAAAAAAGAAGCAAAATGTCATGCTATTTATTGATAATAGTAACTATGGTTAATACACTCTATGTTTCCTTTAATCAAGTGAGATATATCAAAATCCATAATTAGGTTAAAAAATTAAACCATACTCAACGTAAGTGCCAGTATTACTTCTGCCTTAGACCCCTAAGACGGGTCAAGACTAAAAAATAAGTTGGATAATATTCTACCGTTCCGAATTTTAGAAAAGAATTTATAAAATCAAACAGAGCGTTGTGTAGTAAAGGTCACGTGATTAATGATTTGAAAATATTTCTACTTGTAGGCCACCAGATCAGTACGTTTGGACCGACCTGATAAAGCCAAAGGGCGGTAATATTTGGTACCGCCTCACAAACTGTAAATCATATGACATATCAAATCATAATATGCAAAACGAAAGTAGGTCGGAGATGCAGTGTGCTGCCTTAAATATAACTGCTGAAACACGCCATAGCCAGATGGATTTGATAGCTACAGACTGTGGTTCATTACACCAATTTGCTTGCAAATTACGTTTTGGTAAGTTTTGAAGCTTTAAGTGTTATGTTTTGTGTTTCCCCTATGTTCTTGGTAGTAAGTGATTTAGTTATAGTACAGCTAAGACTAAATTCGTTGGGGCAGTGTCATTTTAAGTACACAATCATAATGATGGCGAGCTTATCAAAAAGGGTGAAGTAGAAGAAAACAAAAAAGAGACTACAAGCAGTAAAACACACAGCTACACATAACTAAAATAGAGTAACACGAACCCCACTGAAAACTGGGGTGAGTTCAGGTGCTCCGAAAGGTCAGTAACTCCTGCTTCACGCATGGCACCAGTCGTGTTCCCTATATTTCGAATCCGAGAAATTGTCAGGTTTGGTAAGACACGTAAACGGTTAAAGTTGGATAATCACCTTTCGTTCGTGGTCCGTGGTCCATCGTCAGTTGTCCGTCGTCCGTCCTTCAACAACTCCCGTTATCATTATTTCTCAAAATGTACTGAAGGGATCTTTCTCAAACTTCACATGGAGGTTCCCCTTAGAGTGTAGGTTTGCATGACACATTTTGGAAATGATCCGAAAAGAATAGGAGACCGAAAGGGGGAAGTCGGGTTTTGATAAACTTAATCTTGTTATCGCTATTTCTGAGAAAGCAATTAAGGGATCCTCATCAAAATGTGCATCAGGCCCCTAAGGGGGACTTGTGTTAGAAAAGTTAATTTCATTATTGCTATTTCTGAGAAAGTACTGAGGAGATCTTCAAATCTTTCATGGATGTTCTTTTTTGGGGTTTGTTTTGCCTGCTACAATTTTGAATCGATTCAAACAAAATTGTGGCTCCAAAGGTGGAATACAGGTTTTGACAAGTTAATTCCTTTATCACATTTCTAATAAAGTACTGAGAGGATCTTCCTCAAATCTCGCGAGGAGGTTTCTTGGGGTCTTGTTTAGCATGCTACATTTTGGAGCGGATTAGAAAAAAATGGAGCTCCAAATGCCTTGAAATTGAACTAGAGCGTTCATTTATTGAAGGCATATAGAGATCTTATAGTAAGAAGAGAAAAGAACTGTTTGTAATAGAACTATAGAAGATCTAATCATGGTGGGCGTCAAGATCCTTCAAGGATCTATTGTATTCGAATAGTATTGCATCGTTAAGTTTTACGTCTTTTTATTGGAACGATTATAACATTGAAGAAAATCGCATTATCTTTTAATGTGTAGATTATCTAAGTTTAAAGATACTGGTTTTGGTAATGGAAACTGTTCTATTCAGATATTATTACTATTTCACCTTTGAATGTTTTTAAGAACTTGTTTTGATTTCGACAACTAGTTTGCTGAGACAACATTACGAATTTGTTCTTATTTTCCAGAATCAGATCCGGAATATGAAGTGTATGAAAACATGACAGTGATCCCGCCCCCGGGCTTCAACTTTTATAAACACAACGAAAATACCACTAATACATGTATTAAAAAATGCATGAGGTTCCCATCATGTTTGGCATGCACATTTAAGGATCGGGAATGTAATCTAATGACATCGGGAGACATCGGATTTTTTCCTGCAGTCTTCCAACTTCGAGAGGGGGGTGAAAACGACTTTGTGTGCGTGAAAAACAACAGTCCTGGCAGTCAAGGTACATGTTAGGGCCTATTAATTATTAGTTACAGTGCTTACTTTTCTGATAATGGGACTGTTTCATGTACCACGTGACACCCCGTAACGTTTGTGAAGGACTGGTGTTTCTATTTGTGATGTCATAACGCTAGAAGACAATATCCCGTGCAAACGTCATTTCAGCCCGATGATTACGTAGAGTGACATTCTATCACTATTGGAGATGCTATCCCGCACAAACGTTTAGGGGTATCACGTGGTACATGATCCAATTAAGTAAGCGTGTTCATGAAAGTGATCAAGCATAGTTTTTATACATAAATCGATATGTTCACACAACCGTTCAGTACTGCCTAGTAAAATACTAACAGTGTAGTAGTCGTGATTTGATAAACAGAATATATCACCACTTTGTACAGGGACAGGGAAAACTCACCCGAGTGTCATAGACTTGCAGTTCACGACGAGGCTTACCGAAGATGAGATTTTCCTGTTCCTGTACAAAGTGGTGGTTGATTATTTTTCTCTCACCCATCAAAATGCATTTTAAAAGCATACATAGGCTAGATCTATATGTACAACACTGTGCATTCAACTGAGTGGACGAATTACGTCAAAAGTAGGTCAAGTACATGGCGTGTGACGTCAGGGGTTCGAGACAAGCACGCGGGATGCGAGACAGATATATCCCAGGACGAGTAAATGAGTGAATCATTCTGTCTTCTTGTTACAAAGAAACTGTTCTCGCGACGTCTGGTAATTCTTCCAACATTTTGCAAAGTCCTTCTTTTGTGACAATGGCGAAATCATGGCCACAAGTGAATTTGGAAATTGATTACAGACATTCCGTAAATGGTTTGGAATTACGATGTAAAAGCGTTTCAATAAAAATATTGGGGATACATGTCTTATTTGAACATACTTCAATATGTTAAAAAATAGAACTCTACCTAGCTCCGTTTCATTAATGATTCCCAATCTTCTTTACTCTAGCAGACTTGGAACATCGGGTATTCCTCAGGAGCCGCGGCACACATTGAAATAAAAATGTAAATTACATAAAAACGTGTATCAAAAAGTAAAGAAACGTTATTCTTCGAGCACTTGCTCCCGTCCTGTTTGGAACTGCCAGTGATTTTTCGTGTTGTTATCTTCCTAAAACTCTCACCAGACACGGAAAGAGTAATCTATTAGATACATGTATGACAAATACTACATATATTACAGTACTCTTTGGTTGCATTGTTCAATTCTAAATAAGGCTAGATTTTGAAAATTAATAACTCCGTTTCGCTTTCGTCCCCCAACTCTGATTCTATTTGGAACTCGCAGATGCTTTTGATGTTGATACAACTACTATATCCAACTTGACGTATTTTTATGACCTGGAATTTCGATTATATTTCGGTTCTTGTTCATTTATACTGCCATTCATCAATTTCAGTTGCCTTTGCTGAAGTGAATGAAACTACACTGAACGCTTCTAGCTCATCTGAACTGTCATGTGAGTATAGGCCGAATTGCAGCTGTGTTGTTGTTAAAGATCCAACTCAACACTTTCATTGTATAGAGACGTCAAAACATGCAGGTGAAGGGCGACAACGTTTGGTCGCTGCTGGGCACTGAGAGCCATTGGATGATAAAGGCTTTTATTGAATAGATACTGTGACACTATGGCCTAGGTCACTGTCCCTGTGATACAATTAGCATGCAGTTAGCTTGTAAAGAAGGTCGTCTCATAAAGTCTTAGTTCTGATCAGTTTTTGATGACGTAAATTTGCATTCTGTCAAATTATTGGATTATTTCATTTAGATATACATAAAATACTAGTAACATCTTTAGTATATTTTTAAAAAACTGAGATAAATTAACGTGTATTTGTACGTATATATACATCTAAAGCCATGCCTTTTCTGCAAATGTTTAAACCATCTTAAAAACCAAGCAAACTTCTCAATTGATGCCTTAAGTAGACATTTTCAATCGTCGTGTACTTCTCATTTCGCACATCGAACATTTTAAGGGACTATTTCAAAATACATTCCAAATTTCAAAGCGTTCAAAATATTAATTGAATTCTGTAACAAATTCTTATTGTCATAAAGAGTCAGAATAATCTAGGAGAAAATCATGAAAAAAATTTGAATCGTCCATCTGATTGGCCTAAGTATTTGGCAGATCCTACTCTAGAGAACATTTTCCCCTACAGTGATAGGAGAATCACTAAGTCTAGAGATTAGTCTCTAAGAGATCTAGTTTGAAAATACTTAGTAGAAAAATGACTTTATCCGGTTCATTCGTGAGTTGTAACAAAAAAGTGAAATATTGACAATAAATACATAGATGGTTATTCCAATCTCTCAGTACATCCAACACACTGAAATAGTTGTAGAACCTCTTTGATGACATTATTGTAAACTACAAGCTAGATACGTGTGTGTAGCATGTTTTGACTTTGCAATTAATATTGTCTTTAAGGTGACACTGGAAACAACTGGATAAACTCGGGTAAGTAGTTCCTATATTGTCTTTACAATCTGAAATGCTACCATGTTCAGGTTTATCTACTATTTTTATTGGTTTTTACTCCTGCGAAACGCCAATTCCACATTTGTATGCGAGGTCATTTATTTGCGTGTTCAAATCTTTCTTTATTATTTGTGCTGTATTGTACATTTCAATGTCAAAGAATATTATGAAACACAATTTTACTATTGCGGGAGTGAATGTTTGTGTACTTGAGCAAATGTAAAGCTGATTGGAATAAAACGGTATTTTCGGTATATATCACCTTATTTCTGTATAGATGTTTGCAATAATATTGAAAATAACCTGATTAGTTAGTAAGGTAAAACCTAAGAGGAAGGATGTAGAAAATAGGCAGAACTCATTCGTTGAAGTGGATTTAATTTTGATTAATTTTTCTAGATATTGTGTGTGTCACGGAAACGACCAATACTCAATCAAATTTATTATCCAGGATATTAATTAACATTTTCTTTCACACGTTTTTATTTACTTTTTGTTCGTTTTGTTTTCCATTCGTGATCAACGAATGCGAAATTCATTTGAATAAAGCTAAAGAAAGAAGAACTAATTTAAGTGGCGTAAGTGAGCTGATTAGAATTGAATTGATTCAAAGGAATGAAAAGATATTGAAATTGATTAGGCCTCTAGTACCCGGTTTTAGATCTGTATTTCTTAATTATTACTAATGAATGAATATAGCCATCGCATCGTGATACTCTTTGATGCTTACCTGAGCAAATATTTTCAATGACAACGGAATGTCATTTGACGTTATTTTGCCACTTCAATAAAATTAACACCAGCTTCCCTTGAATAATATTAACACCAGCTTCCCTTGAATAATATTAGCACCTGAATTTTAAACAGCATTCCATTGCCGATAGAAAAAAAAATGTTCATAAAGAACATAAAGAAGGAAGGCAGATCTAGCTGCCATTGAAAATTGCAGTACGTAACGTCATTTGATTGTCAATTGAAACATTTTAAGTTCCCGATCGCTGTGATGGAAAGGCCCAATTATGATGATGTCTGCTTCATATCTGTAAAACCAGTCATAGTATCTTTATTTGCTTGTCAACGACTTTAAGAATGTGTGCCACATACTGTGTAAAAAAATACAGTGATGGCACGTCGTTGTATGGAAATAGTACCCATCTCAAATGCAGTTCACCCGGTTCTCATCGATACTTCAATAAACATAGATATTTTAACACTTCAGATAAAATATCTTTGACATTTTCTGATTTATCTGGAATTATCAGAAATATTTTGATCAATATTTAACCATAATTTAAAAAAAGGTCTATGTAAACTGCATGGCAGGAGGCGTTGAAAGTACAAAAGACATCAGTCCACCAGGCTGTTTAAATGAAGAACCTTTTGAGTTCAGCTTGAGCATCTTAATTTTGTTAAAGAATTAATTGAATTAATTTATTGTTTTATAAATGCACATTGTATAAGATAAAGACTCAAATTTCACTGTAATGTCTTTATATCAATTCCTTTATATTCCCGCATTGACAGGAGGCAACATCTGGAGTTCTGAGCCAACTATAGGTAAGACAATAGTTAAGTCAAGTTATCTAAATGGCAAAAGGGTATTTTTTCAATATATTCATTGTCTACAGCGTATTAAGGATGAGTTGAGTAGAGGAGCTCCATTTATTCTTTACAAAAGCAGCATATCTTATATATCTCAGTCTTGTATAATCTAGTGTAGTAATAATGGAACTCGTGGTACGAAAGTGCTGTTAGAGGTACCGCATAATAATGCTGGGGTCAGAGAAAAGATTTGAATATTTTTTAAAAAAGAGGAAAGGGAGGGCAAAAGAGTAGAAGGAGTGAGAATTAATCATTAATCATTAAGAAGGGAGTGATTTAGTAAGTATTAGACACAGAAGAGGATCTTCCTTTGTGGTGACCATTAATGACGTTTACTAAAATTATGAATCATCACAAGGTTACACTTGCCTTTAGTTTTGGTGACAAAAAATAAAAGGACAAAAAATGAAAAAGGATAGTTTTAGAGCACATCTAGAAAGGTCACCGGGCAGGGAGATTTGATAACAATTCTAGGCAATATTTTTGAAATTAATAACTCAATTTGCACATTTTATATAATTTTAGCAGAGTATATGTAATGAAATGTACGCGGGTAAGGTGATAAAAAAAATAAGGTTTTTCAATAGTATTTGTACCGCTTTCTGTACAATTTTTTTCAGTAGTGACGTAAGATTAATGGTTAAGCTGTATAAAATGACTGCTACAGCAAATCCCATATTAGTTTTGAAGGAATGTAAAGTGAGGAATTAGTATAGTGGTAGAGGGAGTAAAACTATTGTTTCAGGTGTATCGATTATTCTAAACTACTGCATGTAGTTGTGAATGACATAAAACGGTCTGAAAGATACCGACTGAATTTTAAACAAAGGTAAGCAGATCTCAATGAGAAGTATGACGAAGTTGAAAGCACTGTAATCAGCTTCTTAATCTTTCTGTTGAAATAGCTCTTAATTATGGAAAAGAAATCCGTTCTGTGTCTTTTTGCGTTGGCAAATCATTCGACTGAGTTTTACAAAAATTTTGGTTTAAAGGTGCATTATATGATTGGATAAAATCAATTTGAGTGATAGGAATCAAAAAGTAGTTTTGAACGGAAAAGGTTCTAAATCAGTCATGAAAAACACATGGGATCCCCGATATCTATTCTGGGACCATTTTCCTTTTTGGTTTTGTAAACGACATTGCCTTAGACGTAAACTGTAATATATAACACATTGCCAACGATACGTTACCAATATTCCTTGTTCTAAGGTCTCACTACACAGTTAACAGGAAGTGGCCCCTGTCGCAGAGAGTGCATGAAAAATAGCTAAAGTGCTTAAATTTAATCAAAGTG
>JACSZP010046193.1:0-15169 GCA_016161895.1 Pinna nobilis | reverse complement strand
AGATAGATAGATAGATAGATAGATAGATAGATAGATCATTCATCACAGTCTTAAGGTCTTATAGATACACCAGGTATGTCAATGCAGATACGTACAAACAAAGGTATTGAGTTTGAGAAGATATTATCTTTCAAAGACGTATCCCTTAGTTACTTTGTTTTGGTCAGGTTTCGTTTGTTACAGAAAAAGTAGAAATTTAACGAGGGTGATATATAGACCAAATCTTTGTTTTACGCCCCGCTCGACAATTTATTTTCCATCTTTCAAAATTCTTAAAGTTTTCACATCTTAAAATTATGAACAACATTTTACTCATTGGTTTACATTCCAGAGTGAGTATCCATCGGATCATGACCTACGCAGAGGTTTTATTTCCGGGATGTCTGGATCTGCAGGTAAATAAAACTACAGGGAAACTTGTATAAAAAAGGACCTCCCTAGGGACATAAGAAATACAGTCTCTATAGGGAGATGGTCTTATATAGAGGTTGATTTTAACACAAATAGTACCAATGGGACAACAAAAAGCAATATTTTTGACCAGGTGTCCTGGATAAAGCCATTTTGGGAAGCACAAATTAAGTGTATAAAAAGATAGGTGATAAGTTCACTAGATTGCTAAGGCAGGTTAAACTGTATTCCTATATACATGTGTCCATTGTTATGCAGAACTATCATATTTCAAAAACATATGCTACAAACAAGTCGCAAATATACACGTTTGTCTTGGCTGGTTAAGAACTACAAAAGTTGAAATTCAAATTCAAAATTTGCTTTTTTTACTTTCCAAAATGTAATTTATATAGACAGATACTGCGCAGCAATTGTAACCTTACAACAACACAAAATTTTACATCATTCATGATACTGCTTTCACTCACACTCAGAGATGTATATTCACGTACATGTGGTTTCGAATATCAACAAATCAACGGGTCGGGCATCACACAACATTATAACAAGATGCATCTGAAATATCCCCCATACGTTTGTAGTCAAATTATTTATTTCTGACGATTTTTTCCACCAATATCACTAAATGAGATATTTAATAATTTTCGGTTGAATTTTGCCAATGTGTGTGTACTCCATTTACAAACTCCGAAAACATCGTTCATGCAACTGATATGAGGTCAGATAAAATGTTTACAATATAGGTTTATGAAACGAATTTTATTGCCCGTCAATATAATATTTACTTTTCAGGGCTATTAAAATGTCCTCGCTCTGTACAAATACATGTTAAAATGTCTGCTTATTGTTGTACATATAGATTTCGGCTTATATATTGAAAACTTTGAACACTGGCAACTCGTTATTTTCTCCTGAATCTTGATACAGAATATTCATGTTATATCTTTCTTTTCTTTGCTTTGTGTTTGTCTCAAATTCTAAGCCGATTAATATTTAATTTTCATCTATTACGATATTTCAACATTACCTGACCATCGTAATCTACTGAGGTTTTTTTTCTTCGTTTGTTTAGGTAACACTATGTACACTGAACAGTTCTTGCCAACTTTTTTTTAAAAACGAAATATATGTAAAGAAGAAATATAAATATTACCATGAAATGTTGTTCATGAATATTTTAAAGGAATGGAAAAATTGTAATCCAGTAAATTTTTGTCAAACAGGGATTGCTGTTGTCGTTATGGACAAGGCTGCTTTGTGGACGGATGGGCGCTATTTCCTGGAGGCAGAGTCACAGCTGGACTGTAACTGGATACTTATGAAGCAAGGTGTGCTTCCGCCTCCTTAATACTGTAGTGTAGTTATAACAAAATCCATTCGATTATACTCACAAGTACATGTATATAAAACTTAATCATTTTGTTTATAACAGGCAATTATCAGTATTAATATCATATCATTGTCTTTCTTCACTACTTTCAACTAAAGTATATGTATTCTCTCTTTACCAGAAGTTAATTTTTTCTTTAGTATTGATACTTTTCTTGGTTTTGTACAAAGAGTGAAGCAAAAACTCATACTACCTTGAAATCATGTTAGAATGGTACAGAACTACAGAGAGAGAGAGAGAGAGAGAGAGAGAGAGAGAGAGAGAGAGTACATCCATGAGCGACTCTATTTCAATACAAGTTGTTTGTGTATATTTAGGTGAAGCAGGAGTGCCTAGTGTTACAGAGTGGCTGGTAGCACTTTTGAGTGCAACGAATGGAACAGTTGGAGCTAGTCCCTATCTCGTCAGTAGTAGTAAGTATTGCACTAAAGAGCATATACGGTACTCTGAAACAAACTCTGGTACGTAGACCTGCATTTATTAGCTTCTAAATATGTATTACGGGTTTGTAAATGAATTTTGAAGCGTTGTTACTTCTGGCAGTTATCTATTCAAACTAGGCATGGCTATGCAAAACACAAAATAAATTCAGTAAAAATCGTCTTGTTAGAAACAAGAATCACGATCCAATGAAACTATAAACGGGCTTGTAAATGATCTTTAAAAGAACTTTTGGTGGTTTCTTGTCAGATATATGCCTATATCTTTATTAGTCCTTAGAAAATTTACAGAACTGTTCAACAACGTCAACAACAACACCTAACAATGACAGTTTTCATTTCCATTTTCAAATACGTGACTATACCTAGATTATATCCAGATGAATTTGATCAGTTTATGATCAGCTTAACCCCTTTTCCCCACCGATACCGCATAACCTGATAATGATGTGCCAAAACCAGATGTAAACAGGTGTTTTAGTATAACAAGTCAGGTTAAAATTATGTAATGCCTAATTCTAATCCTGATTAAAGATAATGCGAAATGGAATGGATAACATACACCAACTACCTATAGCCATTATGAAATTAAAATGAAGAGTGCATTATTTGGTACTATTTTTATACTTCGATTATATTCATCTCATTATTTTCCAGTGAAATGTATATCATCTGAAGTCAATCCATTAATATGCACTATTACCGAATATTCAGTCGATGAATATAAGTCGTTCTTAGATGTAGTTAGGAATGTATCTTTAAATGTTGTTATATATTTAGAAGCGTAAGCTATCCCCTCTCCTTTTTCTATGAATTTGTATCTGCTAAACTTACACATTCCAACTCTTTTCCAATGGTAAAATAATCGATTATGAAGAGGTTCTATTCCCCCGCTGAATTTATAGCGAATTGACTGCCAACAAACGGTGAACAAGACCCGTAAGCACGGTTGCTTTCTCCTCCATGGCACCTGGTCCCATATCTTTATATTCAGAGAACTTGGTATTTGTTATTTCTTTATCTCATTTATGAGTGGACCAATCATCAACAATAACATATACCTCAATAAAACTGGTTGGTTGTCCTCATGTTTCGTAATAGATATGGTCTCAATTACTAACACCGTAAAGGTCAAATTAATTATATAGGCATATTAGTGTCGCCAATCTCACTGTCTCCTCCTTATTTCATTACTATTATTCTATTTCTGTCTAAAGGTTCATGGACGTCAATGGAGAAAAATCTTGCAAAACATGGCATCACTATGAAGCAAATAGGGAACGATCTAGTGGATAGAATTTGGACTACAGATCGACCTGCTCAACCTAACTCGCCAATAAACGCTTTACCAATGAAATTTGCCGGTATGTTACTTGTAAGCATGTTTGTTTATATGTTATTTTATCTGGAGTAGAGGGCTGATTCCACCCGATAAAAACTGGCCGTCACCATATGAATAAAGAATGTCGAGTGTGACGTAAAGCAAAAACAAACAAATAAACTTCGAAGTTCTTCACTTCTATTTATAGCGCTCCATACAGAGAAAAATCTCAGGAACCATTACCATTTAAAAAAAATCAAGTTAATGAAAAGAAATGCGTGAACAATATTTTAAATTGTTTAGACCAGATAGTAAGTAATTTTCTTTTTTTTTATGGTACTAAAGGGAAAACGTGGCAAGACAAGATGATGGACGTACACAACGCTATGGCAGACAAAGATGCAGACATCCTCATCATCACGGGACTGGATGAAACAGCCTGTAAATATCGTTCTTTATCTTTTCTTTAACTTTTCCATGTTATGCGCCTAGTAAAACCTCACCAGTCATTATCACAAGAGAAACTTTTGAAGCTAGAATCACACTTATTAGTAAAAAAAAAATTATAATTTTTTGGCGGGAGTTGAGGAGTCGGGTAGCTGCTTAATAGCACTTGTTGGCATTTCAATTTGACTAAAAACCCATGTCGTCTAAGGCCAATCGACGGAAGTGATCACTCACCCTCACAGGCACATGACGCCTGATCCCTCCTCCTTTGGAGGATTTGTAATTTGTCTATTTGTCTAAACGTATGATGATCTTTTCTTTTTCTTGTATAGTTATTAATAAGTATCATTATATAATACTATTTTTCATATAATTTATCTTGTGTTTTCAGGGATGTTCAATCTCAGAGCTAGCGATATAAGTTATAATCCTTTTTTCCTGTCATATGCAATTATTGATAGACCAAATAACAAGACCACGTAAGTATTGTCCCTTACCTTTTATGAATTATATATTTACCTGTGTTACACACGTGTTTATTGTGAAAAGCACACTATTTTTGTTGTTGTGGAATTTTTTTTTTAAAAAAAAGAGTCTTATTATCGACTTTGAGCTATTATAATGTTCTTTTTGTAATTAAATATCTCACTAATTGAATTGGTATATGTTTATTTTATACATGTATATCTCTCATCGATCTAAAACACCACATACATGTATATACTTAAAATTGCCATGTTTTGACTCAAAATTGAAGTTAAATGTAAAATATAACAGGACAATATTTCATCTTAATGCAGACTTTACATCAAGGACCATACACAGAAGCTAACTCAAAACCAAACGGATTCGGAAACATCACAGAAATTGTATGAACATTTATATACTAATATGAATGGTGTGTGTTCTGGTACTGGGCTCTGTGTTGATGTAAGTATTCTGGAGAGAGAGAGAGAGAGAGAGAGAGAGAGAGAGAGAGAGAGGTGGGGGCAACTAACAACATGGTGACGATACAGGGATTCCAACACTCGTTGAAAGTCAGCAGTTTGCAACTTTTCGATGGTCGTAACAACAGTCTAGAGAGATAGGGAGTTGTTTATAGGTGATGTGTATTGAATAGTCATTGTTCTCTTCGGTCTCTGTGGCTATGCGTCAATATATATACCTTATTAGAAAGACTGAAAGGAATACCGGTTCATATTTTATCTGAGCCCAGTTTTGCATTAGCTGGTTACATTTTCCCCTCGATTAAAGGTAGCCTAGGATAGAAAAGAAAAAAAAACTATTGTTGTAATATTGTTACTTAATGCTTCTTGAAATTATAAAAATTTAATAGTTAAAAAGATGGTGTGAGCAGTCCTCTGAGTTTTGGAAAATTAAACCTAGCTCTGGAGCTGCTTCGCTGGTTTTAACATTAATTTTTAAACAACTGGGTAAGCTATGTTAAAACTGTTAAAATCGTCTTCATCTGGTAAGTTGATGAACAACTGGCTCCTTAATACCTTACTCTGGATAGGTTCTATTACAAAAATAATATTGAAATCTGAAGAGTTTATATTTTGGTTAAAAGAGTCTAGTTGCATACGAAGAATTATTCAGGAGACAGTTTATTCTTTAAAATTAATCAAAGTAACATGTAGTCCTGAGTGAGTTGTTACACTTCTAGCACAACCAGTGTTTATAGGTATGATCATTAACAGTTTACAAATTTTGAATTTGCCCACTGACAATGAGGATGAAAGGGGCGTAAATAAAACGGGGGCGAACATTACCCTGTATACAGTGTATGTTTATGTTGATGAAAAAGGTAAAGGTAACGAATAGTGATCGATCCCAAAATTCCTAAGGAATATGTTGATATAAGATGCGAAATGACATTTTAGTATATTGTTTTTAAATTGCATTTCAAATTTCACCTTTATTCGTGTAGCTAGATCTTCCTTATGTAAACTGTCTATATCTATATTGACTCCGTTCACCTTAACATTGGATCTATATTTTTATGACAGGTAGTTAAATAGGACTATCGCATTTACAAGTGTATTACTTAAGGAGACTCCTTCCTTTCCATTTTCAAATTGTTTGCCCCCATGATCTTGATCTCAATTTTTAACATGCTTTCCAAATACATTCATAGGGATTCATATTAAGTATTCTACCTCTCAATCGTGACTTTTATTTCTGGTTTTTTTTTCTTTTGAGCAATTTCTGATTCTTTTTCCAGGTCGTTGAATATAACAATAGTAATCTTCTTGCAAAAGTTGGTCAAGTTGTAGCTGGAACTAGTAACATGGTCTGGGTTGCATTTTCGTGTAATTATGCTATTTACTCCACGATACCAGAGGTAAGATATGGTCTCTCTTTAACATCAGAAAATAGCATGGTTTTGTTCATTAGCACGAGATTCAAGAGAAATTTCTAGTGATAATCCTGTGTCTAACAGATTCAATAAAAGAGACAATTATTGTTTTTATAATTTCTACATTTAAGAAATAATGCTTTCATGGGAAAGTATCTTTTTTCATCGTCATATTTTTTCATTTAATTGTAGGGTAAGCTTCTTCAAGAAAATACGCCGATTTCGCTACAGAAGGCTCAGAAGAATGCAGTTGAACGAGACGGCATGAAGAACTCCCATGTATGTTCCACCTTTTTATCTTACTTAGTATATGCGTTATCAAGTATTAAATAAGGTACTTATCGGATTCAATCAGGTGTATTATTTTTTATTATTTNNAATTTGTCTATAACTTCTTTGTTTAAACATGCATTTGTATTTTTATATTTTTAGGTAAGGGATGGCCTGGCACTGATTTCTTTTCTTGCAAAACTAGAGAAGGAGGTATTTATTACGCCTTGTTCTGTCATCGGTAAAGAAACATGTTGTTTAATTATCTGAGAAATCTTGACTACATATGTACTGTAGGTTGAACATTTTCTATCAGGTTTAGAACATCTCAAATTTTATATTGAATACTAAAACGTATTATATCTAAGGTGTTATTTCCTTCATCTTGTGAAATCTTGAATCTTAAAGGTGAAGGCTGGTACAAGATGGACAGAGGTTACCGCTGCAGAGGACTTGAAAAAGTATAGATTGTGAGTTTCTTAGTATACAAAGAAAACTGAAAAGAGCTGGGGAGCGCATGATTATAAACAGACAAACATAAGACAAAACAAATGCCAAAAAACCACATATGTCAGTTTTTCATTAAATTCATCATCATCATCATCATCATCATCTTTTCTACTCCTTCTCCTTCTATCACTAGTTGTTGTAGTACCGTCGTCGCCGCTACTAATAATCATACTCAAAAGAATCCTAAGCATTCCCATGCATAGGAATAATAATAATAATAATAATAATAATAATAATAATAATAATAATATTAATAATAATAAAAATGTGGGGAAGTGATAACTTAATTGATTTAAAATATCTGCATTATATTAATTATTTGTTGAATGCAATTTAATCATTATACAAATTATCATGGTCGACGGTCTTTTGCCGGAGGTAGTTTTTTGTTTCACTGCGCATGCGGATTGAGTTGCTGAGTATTTTCTCTGTAAATTTATTGGTTCTTTTGTCATTGGTTTATATTGACTCTATATTGACAAATAATATCGTTTCCCTCTTTTCCAAATTGTAAATATATACTTTGTTCTATGAATAAAGCTTATACCGGCTACATATATTGAAGAGAAAGAGAGAGTCTCTGTTTCTAGCTTTTACTGCTTAAGATTAAAAGTTTGTCATGTATATCTGTGAATAAATATATATAAACAAAATGGAGCCTAAACTTCACTCTGCTACAATGATGATGATGATGATGATGATGATGATGATTATGATTATTGTTATTTTTATTATTATTATTATTATCGCTGTCATCCTTTGTTATTGATATTTCTTTTTATAAAATTTGTCATTTCAATTTCCAGGCAACAACTTTATAATAGAGGGCTCAGTTTTGGTAGCATTTCCGGCTTTGGTCCCAATGGTGCAATTATACACTACACGGCAAGTGCGCTAACAGATGCCGTTATCAATACCTCAAATATGTATCTACTGGACTCAGGAGGACAGTATTTGTAGGTGGATCTAGTTTTTTAGGCTAGAGCTATTAAATAATAATTCATATTTTTGAATTATTCTGTTATCTTGAAGTAAAGTTGTCCTTTGCTGTATTGTTCTGTGATTCAGTAGAAGTTAGTAATAGGTACACACTTTGCACTTTGTATTAAGATAGTAATAGGTACACACTTTGCACTTATATTAAAATAGTAATAGGAACGCACTTTGCACTTTGTATTAAGATAGTAATAGGTACGCACTTTGCACTTTGTATTAAGATAGTAATAGGTACGCACTTTGTACTTTGTATTAAGATAGTAATATGTACACACTTTGCACTTTGTATTAAGATAGTAATAGGTACGCACTTTGCACTTTGTATTAAGAAAGTAATAGGTACAAACTTTGCACTTTGTATTAAGATAGTAATAGGTACACACTTTGTATTAAGATAGTAATAGGTACGCACTTTGTACTTATATTAAAATAGTAATAGGTACAAACTTTGCACTTTGTATTAAGATAGTAATAGGTACGCACTTTGTACTTTGTATTAAGATAGTAATAGGTACGCACTTTGTACTTTGTATTAAGATAGTAATAGGTACACACTTTGTACTTATATTAAGATAGTAATAGGTACAAACTTTGCACTTTGTATTAAGATAGTAATAGATACGCACTTTGTACTTTGTATTAAGATAGTAATAGGTACGCACTTTGTACTTATATTAAAATAGTAATAGGTACACACTTTGCACTTTGTATTAAGATAGTAATAGGTACACACTTTGCACTTTGTATTAAGATAGTAATAGGTACGCACTTTGTACTTTGTATTAAGATAGTAATAGGTACACACTTTGTACTTATATTAAAATAGTAATAGGTACGCACTTTGTACTTATATTAAAATAGTAATAGGTACACACTTTGCACTTTGTATTAAGAAAGTAATAGGTACGCACTTTGCACTTTGTATTAAGATAGTAATAGGTACGCACTTTGTACTTACTGTAGATCCGGTTTTATTCGCGAGAATTTTATTTTCGCGTATTTAATTCTAACCTAACATTAGCAAGGGCAATTAAGCATAAACAATGAGGTAAACATTCACATACGCGAAAATATAGTGCTGCGGATAATTATGCAACGACTGATTCGCCAAAATAAAGTTCCGCGAATTTTTCTGGATTTACAGTATATTAAAATAGTAATAGGTACAAACTTTGCACTTTGTATTAAGATAGTAATAGGTACACACTTTGCACTTTGTATTTATTTTTTTATACGGATTCGGATTTGTTTCTTTGAAACTAAAATGGCTGTTGTATATAACATTAACATGCAAGAGGATATCATTATTCTCCAAAACTCATGACGGATTTTAAGCGAAGATTTAATCAAAAGCTAGATCGAGTATTTATCAACAATCTTTTATCAAAATTATTAGCTACCTAGTCAGATTTTGACATTTTCTTACTGATAATATTTTGAAACTAATTATCCATTTTTTCTTCAACACGTAATACGTTGACTTGCTTGTGCTTTACACGAACAAGACGTTATATTTTCTAGAGATGGGACAACGGATGTAACAAGAACATTCCACTTCGGAACGCCGACAGCATATCAAAAGGTATATCTATTATAAACCAAATGCCATATCATGATAAGAACTGAAATGTCACAGGAACCCCACTGCCCACTGTCCCTATCAATTTTCTTCTCATTAGTAATGGTACATAAGTATGAATTAACAAATAAACATTAAGAAATTATTAGGGAAAGAAAAGTAATTGATTATCCACTGGCCATGGTCCAACGGACATGCTCTAATTACAAGCCCTGCATACTCGTAATTATATTGTAGTGTCTGTAGAATCACGTTGGGTGTGTCTGGTCAACAGAGGATACTTTCTTCTCTGTGGCACCTTATTCCACGAGTTGATGGCTAGAGGTCCATGTTCCTTCATTATACAAGAAATAATGTCTTTAGAACTTCCAAAGTAATGTCTACGTTTGAATCTAGTGATAACTTTGATCATTTCATCCTTTACATATACATGAAGTAAAATCATTCCACAGATGGGCTGCAAATTTATTCAAGTAATAAGCGTAACAAAGTTTTATTCATATAGCTGATTTTTACCTATTCTACGCTTGCTCGATGAATGTTTTGACAAATCATTGTGGTGTTTATTTCTCGAAAACGAAATATCATATTGTAACATTTCACTGCGGCACATTTTCCAGGAATGTTACACTAGAGTGTTGATGGGACATCTAGATTTAGCAATGACATTCTGGCCTACTGGATTGTATGGTAGGTTAACTGTATCACACATAACTTTGAAAACAAATACATCCCTGCACACAGCAGCAAAATGTGTCCCGTTTCTCTTTGTGTTTATGTTTAAGAATCTTCTCATAATATGTAAAAATAGAATCCTATAGAAATGTTATATATTTATCTAAATACTTTAATCACCAGGAATGCTACACTCGAGTTTTGATGGGTCATGTCGATTTGGCCGACTTTAAATTTGTGACTGGTAATTTGGGTGAGTTTTGTCCGAAATTGTTTGGATCGCATGTTTGCAGAAAAAAAATTGAAAGACAGTAGTTGCAAACCTGAATCGAAGCCATCACATAGCTTGTATGATAATCTTCCAGTATTCATAGCTTAAGTTATGTATGTGCATGAGCTACTAATTAAAGTAGCAAACTCATAATGGGGCTCAATGGGATATTCATAGTAGCAAGTTTGTCGCTTTAACCAACCATTGAGAGAGAGAGGCTAAAATTGTCTGAAATACTGTAAATAGGTTATGAATTTCAAGTCTGTAAGATTTATTTTAACGTTTCTTAGAGATATAAAACAACTATGTGCATTTTGCTCGCCAGAACAAGTTTCTGTACAGAACGAGTGTGATCTCGTATATGCAATTAGACAAAAATGAAATCCTTTCAAATGACACCAGATTTAAATTATCATATAAATTACCAATACTTACAAATGGAATATACGCGGTTTCTATGATTGACGATCAAACGTGCATTTTAGGGTAGACGTGGATGTTACATGTGAATGCAAATTGACGGATCATAGCACAGCACATAACAATAAACTCATGGTGCATTAATAGCATGTTTCTCATTAGCATGGTAAATAATAAACATGTACATGTATATGCATGAAGACTGGTGTGATTAACAATCTGCCCCATTTCATGTTTGAAAATTGTCCATGTTCACGCATTCCGTATTAAACACTCCATGCACTTACATGCACAGTGGTACTACATAAATACGAAATTCAAAGGGGGCGCGTTGTGAAATATTATTTAGAAATATTATTTAGAAATATGTATAAAATATAATTACATTACTAATCCAGTATCCAATAATAACTGTAATTTTGTTTTTCTGATATATTATGTCAAATATTTATACTCGTGTTGTTGAACAAATGAATAAAATTTTAAAACTTGCAATTTAAAAAATAAAGTTACTGTTTATCTGGAGCATGCATTGCACAATATTTACTGCATAAATACACTTTATCAGACATCTGTAACACTGAATGAATTTTGGGCTGATCTTGGAATGCTAACATCTTGATGTTTATAGCAAATATATCAAATTCATAACCTCCTTTGTTTTTTACAAAAAAAGGGACATAAAAAAGTTAGGCAATTCTAAAGCAAAATCTTTCAAGTAGATGTTGCAAAAAGATTCATATTGATAAAAAATGAAAATAATTCAATTTCCTAGAGTTTTTTACATGCAGTTATGACTTGTATTTTTTCTACATTTTTTGAAATTTCATAGTTAGCGGGAATTTTGCGACATACAGAAAAATTGTTTTATCTTTATTCATATGAGAGTAGCGAGTATTCATATATACAGTGAAACCTTACTACCGGTATTAAGACATCCGAGTGACTGGCTAAAATTGGTCTAAATAAAAAGGTGGTCTCCTAAGTGATGTTGAATTAGCCTTGCAGAGTGATTTACAGACTGAATGTTGATAGTCTTCATTAGTCTGATTAGTGAGGTGGTCTCCTAAGTGAGGTGGTCTCCTTAGTGAGCTGGTCTCCTAAGTGAGCTGGTCTCCTAAGTGAGGTGATCCTTAGGCAAGATTCCATTGTAGTTGGTTATATAAATCAGAAATGAAAAAGCTTGAAACGAAGAACATGCCCACTAACCACCGCTAACCCCGGGGAGAAGGGGATATCTAATATCTAGTGTTTAACAATATTAATGGTCTTTAAGACTTTATGTTGTATTGTCTTGTTTATCTATACAATGGGGTGATCACATCTACTAACCAATGCATATTTGATAATAAAATCATGTTTATCTATTCTGTTATTCACTTCGCACATATAATTTCTGACTTTTGGTCTTCTATTCATATTTGATTAAACAATTCATTTTAAGCATTGACACTACATTTTTCATTTCAACACAGTAAAAGGTGTCCTTCAAACTTCTTCAATATTGAATACTTGTATAAAGATAATCATATCTTAAATTTCTATACTTCCCAAAGAACATTTCCTGATGATTTTTTTTTACCGTTCATGTATTATTTTTTCAAAGGGCGTGAAATAGATGCTATTGCCCGGCGCCCATTATGGGACGTTGGCCTACAGTACCGTCACGGGACAGGGCATGGTATTGGTATGTACCTCAGTGTGCACGAAGGTGAGTAATCTGGTACAAAAGGGAGATAATCCATTCACATCATTGATACGTATATGCACGTTGATAGTAAAACTAATGCTATAACATGTCTTACTATCAAGATCCCTAATTCTTGATTTACATCATGATCCATCGCACTATTACATATTATTATTATTATTATTATTATTATTATTATTATTACTATTATTATTACTATTATAATGATAATTTTATCAAAAAACAGTTTTTATTTGTTCTAGTCTATATATTTTAAATACACTGTATAATTTTTACTCTTGATTATTACGTCATCATTATAACAAGCTATTACAATATATGACCTAGTTAGATTCAATGTCGTGTATTAGGAAATATCATTACAAGAATTTAATTTATGATTAATCTCTGATCAAGATATAGGGTTCATGGCGGGTGTGGTCGGTCCTCCTAGGTACCTGATGTCATCTCTGGCATATTCAGGGGTCCGTAATGGGCGAATTTATTATTTTGTATTCCTTATATGAGCTATCAGATTGATAGATTTTCGTTACGCTCATCTTTTCAAAGATTAAAATCGTTTAATTTTGTATTCTATTTCAAGAGTATTGTATTTTTAGGTATTTCAGTAATTCTCTTTGCATGTATTTTAGTAGTACAGATCAATAACCATGTTGTATCCTAGGTCCTGGCAGAATTTCACTTTCACATAGCAGTTTTGTGAGCGACGAACCTCTTAACGAATGGCAATTTTTCTCCGACGGTAAGTGATCTAATTATAATAGGGAACTGAAAACAATATAACTTTTGAGATTTTTTCACTTTATAAATCAGGTCCTGCAAGGTTATCTTATGTTGGGCCGACGATCAAACCATTAATGGAAGACTTCTTCATCTCAATTGGTGAGATATATAACACAAGGACGAAATATGCTTCACCTGCTTTTGATAACCACAATGCTACATAACTCGTTCTATATATAGCGTTTTCTCGTGTTATGTTTATATTACATTGGATAAATACATATGTTACCATAATACACAATTTTTTTTTTTTTTTTGCATCAAATTGGAAATCCTTCCTTTCTGGAATATATATACTTTTATACGTTTGCTCCTGGGATTAATTTTACGGTTTTTTAATTTGTGCATGATTTCCTCTCCTGGATGTCGAGCGTACAATTATCTTGCAAAGTGGAGCAAAGAATGAAAATAAGATAATGTATGCCATTTGAACTCAACGTTTTAACTGCAACTTTAGCATTATTTTTATTATTATTATTATTATTATTATTATTATTATTATTATTATTATTATTCCTTTTAACATTTCCACTTTAATTTCACAAAGCTGTAATATTAGCATGGCACACGGCACTGGTTGTTTTCTTTTAAACCCTTCCAGTCCTACAGATAAAATAGTCTAGTCTAGTCTAGCAATGGAAAAGAGCATATCATTTGGATACTTAGGTAGGCTTGAAAGGGTTAACCTGTCATCCTTATTCCTTTGAATGAACAATGGAACAATAAAAGTGTACACTCCTGGCCCTAACTCACCAGAAAAACTCAGTACTCAGCTCGACTGTTTTTCCTCAATTTTGAACTTAATGCAAGTACATTGAGAGTTAAATGCATGTCAGCATGTGTATGTACACCATACTATTCAAATATCAATAACAGTTTGTGTTTCTCCTTGGTATTTGATTAATCAGGTCCAAAAAAAACCCGATTTCAGCATATACTCAAATCTCGAATATTATAATCAATGTCATTTTCAATAATCCTGGCTGCTTCTTAATACAGACTATCACTGATGTTTGAAAGATATTATATCAACGCATAAGCCAAAAAGCATTTTACACTTAATTTACTTGTATTTAGTTCAAAATTGAGAAAAAACAGTTGTACTGAGTTTTGAGTTTTTCTGATGATTTTGGATCCTGGTCTTCAATGTAAAGCGTGCATATACCACTATAAATTGTATGCAAATTTTCATCTTTTTCGGTGACCACTTACTTGCATCGTATCAAAACATTGACTTTTGTGCTTTTGATCACTCTCTTGTTTGTATCTATAGAACTTTAAAATTTTTTCTTTAAATTTTAAAACTGTCTTTACATGCAACTTTTTCAACTCAGTTGATATTTTCATATTTAGTAGAAAAAGTCATTGTTGCAGTAACTTATAGAATTTGGTACAACAGAATTACCTCTGGTCTACCTTGAAAATACAGTTTCCTCATCAAAATCACCCATTAATTTACTACATGTATTCATGGAAGTCAAGGAAGGGATCAAATTTTGTTACTGTAACGCAAATGAAAAAGAAACAAAGAAGACTACAGTAAAGTATGCACTACATCAAAACAGAGACGTATATAAACATAT
>JACSZP010046173.1:0-19403 GCA_016161895.1 Pinna nobilis | reverse complement strand
AACTTATTCACTTTTAGACTTCATATTTATTTTAAGCATAACATGTAGTTAGTCTAAAATGAAATTTGGCCTTGTCTTATCAAGTGGGGCCATTTTAGGGGCCAAAACAGAAAAATCTTGTTATTGCTACTCCTCCTGAACTATAAGTCATATAAACATGGGACTACCACCAATGTATTCAGTATAATGTCTAGTTGGTCTGAAATGAAATTCAGCTTGGTTTGACCAATAGGGGCCATTTTTAGGGACTGTCAAATTTCCCTATTTAATACTATGTAAATCTTGTTATCGCTACTCCTCCTAAACCATACAACTTATTCACTTTTAGACTTCATATATGTTTTCAGCATAACATGCAGTTGGTCTAAAATGAAATTTGGCCTTGTCCAATCTAAAGGGGCCATTTTAGGGGCCAAAACAGTAAATTATTGTTATCGCTACTCCTCCAGCCACTAATGTGACCTTTAAATTTGACCTAATTGGACCTCTTAAGGTCTTTTGAAGGACTATAGTATTAAAGTCATAATTTATACTGCTCAACATATATCCATATGTACCAGTAGAGCTGCAAGATCCGTGGATCTCTGGTTGTTGTTGAGAATACATAATTTTGTGGTGTGGAACAATTTCGCACGCTTTATGGGTGCAATAAGTATACACATTGTTTTTGGAAGTCTTATGTCATATTCACAACAATTTAAAATTCATTATCGTAAACGGAGACATTTCACAAAGGATACAGATGCAGAATTTTTGCATCATTTTGTGACAAGAAATTTTGCGTTCAGAGCAAATTTTGCAGGTTTATGGGTGTGGTAACTTTTATGGATGCTTTGTGAATAAGGTTCCTGTTAAACTAGAATGCTCTTCTTTAAACTGGGTGGTTCAGGGTCCAAGTCTTAGAGTGGGCATGGTTGCTGTTTCTGTTCTTTGAATGACACAGTATTAACAAAGGTCATCCATCCCTCACTGCTCAATGACTTGTACTGGGTATAGGCCAAACATTAGGTGATGTTTTCATGTTATTGAAAGATTCTCAAATGGGACCTTAACCCTTCCAACCCCAAATATCAAAATAGTATGCTCTTTCCAATTGTCTTAGACCAGTCCATTACAGTGTGTGGTGTTGAAAGGGTTAAAAAATAGCACTACAACAATCTGTTGAAATGTGTTTTATTTTTATCGACAGCAATACAATAGTTGATGACGCTGATAGTAGATCTGTTGTTATTGATTTCAGTCGTCAGTTTCCGATACACTTTCATGGAAATGATTCTGAGTTGCTTTCCGACATGCTTTCATGAAAATGATTGTTTTCTCTCTAGGGAATTATACTATTCTTTGAGGTGATGAAAATGATGCCTCGTTATTCGAAAATCAATTAAAGGGCTTTAATTTTTCACAGCATAATTTTTCACTTGAATATTTATGAATGGATGGAATGAGAAAAAGAATAAATGAATGAGTGAATAAAACAGTAAAATAAATTGATGGCTGATAAATAATGATTAATTAAGAATTTTGATAAGTTAAGAGCTTGGAGCATATGTTTTAATAGTAGTTGCAATAGGACACAAGATAGACATATTTTGACACATTGATGACAATATATTTGTATTATGAAAACTTTCAGAATTTCAAATGAAACTGATTTTTGACTCATATGCAAGAAATTTCACTAGGCAGGACATGTATCACTTTTCTGACTGATTTCATCACATAGTTTGCTTTAAGCTCTCCTACACATTTGATACAAGATGAGCCAGAGTTTGGTCATAGATTACCCAGTTGTACTGTTATTACTGCATGCTCAAAAATTGAATGCCTTCTCAGGTTTTTCTTCAATATTCAATAGATTATGTAAGAAAGGACACCTGTTGTATATACTGATATAGTAATGCCAAGTTACAAAATGTTGAGTCAGTTTTTGTTCCATGGTAAAAATAAAACTCTCCTTAGTACCAGAGAGCTATGAGTTAGAATCCTGATTGCTGCATATGATATGGTTCCCAGTCTCTCTGATGAGACAGAACAAACCCAGGTTCGTTGCAACGAAATGGCTTATCAAGTGAAGTATCCTTTTACTGTAGAACACAGAGTCCTGAGGGTAGATAAAAATTTCTGAAGCCTCCTTTAGCTTGAAGCCATCATGATTTAAATGAAAGAATCCGAAAAGTGGCGTAAAACAATTATGCAACAAACCTAAAAATAGCATGATTCTGGGAAATTGGCAGCTTTATTTATGTGTGACATTTTATTGCTTTACCTGTTAATCAGCTTACCTTTTGAGGTATTGAGACAATAGGAGATCAATGATACTTAATTGATATTTCTCTATTTGCAGGTAATCAATCAAAGTCCTCTTCAAGACCAGGATCAGCTTCACGGAGAAGACGCAAAGTACCTGTGAAATCAACGGAGAAGAAAACGAAAAAGACGAAAAGAAACAGCTCCGAAGAATATAATAATACCACAGACAGTGACATTGTTTACTCCGATAATTTCCCCAGTGATCAGGAAGAAGTTGTCGAGTTTGGTGAAGAGAAAACAGGGGACCAATCAGGATCTGATATACAGGGTATTGACCAATCAGATATCACTCTTCATCTGGATGACCAAGACGCTGTTAATTTTGAGGACTCTAACGTTACGTTGCTTGATGACCAGCATCAGTCCAGGCTTACTCAGGATGGAAGTTCCGACTCGAGAGAATTCATAGACTCTGACTCTTACAAAGGGAAATCAGTAGAAAATGTGCTGGAAATTACGGCTGAATCTGGTTTTGTGGAATTTCATGACCTGAAAGATGGTCGATTAGATTCCCAATTAGAACTCTATTCTGAAGAACTTCAAAGGATTGACAATCAGGAACAAGAATGGAGCACTAAGGATTCTCCGGCTCCCACAGGATCTGAACAAAATATGGAAAACCGGAGAGTGAACGGGTATTTCCCTTCTAACAGACTTGGTGAAATTAGTAACAGTTTAGATGAAAGTGATTCTCTGAATATGAAACATAAAAGACCAGTGAGTCTATATTCCACTGACTCATATGATTCTACCGATGATCGACCACATTCACGATCTGCATCAGAAACTAGAGATGTAGGGCAGCAGACTGATGTCTCATCTGTAGACAGTCCTCTCATTTCACCAGCCTCCTCTATAAGATCTCCATCCTCAACCTCTACACAGAGAAGAAGACCGACTCCCGTTCTGGGAATTGGTCCCTTGAGTGTTTGGTGTTCAGGAGACAAGGGCGTTAAATCCCCGCAGAAGGCGCCGGCAGCTCATGGACTAAGTACACCCACGGACAAAACAAAGAGGAAGAAGAAATCTAAATCCGTCAAACTGGAGATGATGCCAACGGAGGTATGGTCTGCTGAAATCGATGACAGTACCGAAAATTCAGCTGCTGTTGCCGTGGACTACGGATCATCAGATGACGATAATTCATATTCAATGGAAACGGAGTCAATAACACCACAGACACCACTGTCCTCAGCAGACAAGTTCATTGAACATGGAACGTTTGTGCTGCAAGACCCTCCAGCTGTGCGAAGTGTCCCACTCAAATATGAGATAACAGTCAAAGAAGAAGAAACCAATATCATGTACAATGTGGACAAGAGAGAATATAGAACATATGGTCTGCAATCTCCACCTCAGCAGAGCTCGTCCATCAGACTCCCAGAAAGCATTAACATAAACCTCACTGATTCTGTGACTCGCAGGACCGAAAATCACCAAGAAACTACAAGGAGGGACTGGATTGACTTCTGCAGGGAGGACTTACAATCATCCTCCCCTGGGGATATAGTAGTAGCTGAAAAGAACTACCATTGTGTACACGATGCAACTGTTAGTGATCCAGGCACGAATCGAGAAAGTTCTGTCGAGAGGAAATTTGTCGATGAAGAAAATAAAAACTTCACTGAACTTTCTAATAACTCCAAGGACCCTCTTCATGCTGAAGAAACTGAGGAGGCAACTGTGAAAGGGGATTCTTTGTGTTCTCCAAGGGAATCAGACACTACCTCAGATTATGGGACTATGATTGGGGAGGGAAGAAGAGGAAATGTATCGTTTTATTCTGATTCCGGAGATGAACTGGATAGTGTGTTTACCAATGCTAGGACTGTCAACAATGATGGGAATGAAATTTCTCTGGAAATTGAACCAAGTTTAGAGCAAAGTGTTACTGTTCAACATGAAAACACACCATGGAGTCATGTCGGAGAACAAATTTTCTCAAATTTAGATGAAGAAAATGTTGAGAGGATTGCAGCCAATGGACAAGAGCTATGCAGGACCACAGACCCCAGACATACAAGACGTATAGTTCCTGCGTCATCCCCGGTACTCCAGTCACCAGAGATTATCTCAAATATTATACCCTTGATCAAAGAGGATGATGATGAGCAATTGAGTATTTCACTGACCCCTACTCCAAATGATAATGATACAGACGAGGAGGTCCATTCCACAGTCCAAGAAATTCTGATACCAAAAGATGTCTACGACTCAATGAAAGCAGAACAGGCACAAATGTCATCAAGTACTGATCGGACTGTTGATCCTCAAGAAACTTCATCTGTAGGTAAAAATGAGGAATCCTCCGAAGAACTGCAGACAGGATCAGATTCATCCATCTATAAAACACCTCAGCAGTCTCCAAGAGGTGACCAGCATAGTGGTCAGTCGCCTCCTATTGCTGCGGCCGATAAAGAGTGTACTGAGGAACATATAACCAAACAAACTGCAAAGAGGCCAACTACAAGAGAAGAACTACTTCCACTCTCGTTCCTCTCTCTGGAGAAGAGGACTACACTGAAAACAGTGTCTGTGAATACCGACAGTCAGGAACCACTTAAAGAGACCACAAAACCACCACATTCTGTAGATGATAGTAGCATTAGAGAAGATTTAAAACGGGAGCTTCAGCAAAAAATAGCTCGACTTCAGCGTCATGTTCGTAGCCGTAGTGATTCAGCGATCAGTTCTGACTACACTGATGGTGATTCCACATCTGTGTCACCGAGGGGAAGTAGGTTGTATGACTCGGACAAAACCTTAAGATGTGGTGGCTTTGGAAATATATTTGTTGACCCTTGTGCCATAGATATTCAGGTGATGACCACTAGAACTGCGCAAACCCCTGACCAATGGAATAACCAGCCTTACTTATCAACATCAAAGGTACTGGACATTGAAAACAAAAGCGCAAAAAAATCACCGTTCAAAGATTCAGGGAATGTGTGTGATGGTGAAGAGAGTGCAGAAATTCTCACTGAATCAGTGGAAAAAGCACCTGAAGCAATTGGTGCAGAAACTGAATCTAAAGCATTGAATTCTGAAACAGGTGATAACATATTACCCACTGATAATGATACAACTGAGAGTGAATTCAGTGGAAGCTCTAGAGGGAGTGAGAGGTCACTTTCCCCCGGCGAGGTCATTTTGGAGGACGTCTATGAGAACTTTGTGTCAGGTCTAGAATCTGTGGACAGCAGTTGTGCTAGAGAATATGTAGATGAGATGGTGGAGCCCTCATATGCTATACCACAAAATCACATCATGAAAGAAAAATCCCCATCCTTGTCAGATCTGAAAAGCGCCAATCAGGAAGTGATGGATGAGGTCAGAAGGTCAATGTCAGAGAACTGCATTGATCAGTTTGAGGAGAACGATACAGATGAGATGAACACCACAAGCTCCAATGACAGTATCGTGTTTGTCTTCATGGGTCAGTCCCATAGTAAGGAGAGTATGGAACAACTCAAGTCGTTCACCTCCAATCACACTGAGTACAAAGTTGAACTAGCCAGTAGTACTGAACTTCTGGAAGATGAATTCAATAGCAGTAATGAAAAATATGAGGAGCTGGATCATAGTGAAGAGATCAGTCAAGAATACAGAGAAAGGAAATCTGGTCTGGTGGATGATGCATCGGAGAATCATGTGTCTGGGGAATCTAGTACAGACAAGGATATGGAAGATAGTCAATATGACGATGAGCCCCTTCGACACAAGTTCGGAATAGATGAAGATATTTTGCCAATTCCATCTCGATCAATGTCCGCTGATAACTTACCAAGTCAGAATGTTCATGATCGGTCAGTTCGCCAGGCTTGCTCGGCTGATTTATCAAATATGGGTGTTCTCAACAACCCTCAAGATCCCAGTAATAACGAAGGGATATTCCCACCGTGTATAGACAGCAGTGAAGTGGACTCACAAGATTACTCACGGGGGAGTAGTCTGGATACCAGCACTGTGAGGGACAATAGTATGTCCTCCTCTGAATGTCCCTTTCCAAGTCGGGCTGAAAATGGCATTGATGATACTGAAACTCACAGCAAAGAAGAACACAATGTTTTACATGTGGAAGAAATGTTTTACTCCAGAATTCCACTGAAAAATAATGAGAGTGAACCCCCATCTTCGCAGAATAACCAGGAAACCGGCGGTGCCCTTCATTTCCCGCCACACATCCAATATGGTGCTAGAGGTGATGCACCTGTCAGCCAAGATTCTCCAGTGGCTACCAGTTCAAAAGGCCCGTCAGTGGATTCTAGCACCCAGACTGATGAACAAGAAGCACCATCAGAATCACAACAGGCTGGCACTTTGCCAAGTTTAGATTCACCATTTAGAGCAAAGAGCATGGAGGGACTGGAAGCTCAAAAGAGGTCAACAGACTTGACCTTGTCAGAAGAAACGAATAACTGGTATAACTTGTCCTCCATGGTCATTGAAAATATTCCATTTATAGAAAGCATCAAGGAAGATTTGGCCGATTCTTCTAAAGATAAAAATAGACAGTCACATGATAGTCATGTGACCCAGCAGAAGAAATCATTGTCCAAAGATGATACAACACAGACAGGATCATCATTGCAGAACATGACAAGTACAAGTGTCCAAACTGATGAGGAGACGTTACCTGATGGAAAACAGTTCACATTTACAACAGAAAATAAGAAAAGACCATCTAGGAGTAAGAGAACTTTGGGATTATCAGAGACAGAGGTTACGGACATAATACCAGATGAAGCATTACAGGAGTCATTACGTCTTATGAATGTCGCCAGCAGTGAGAGGGCAGGAAATGAGACTCCAGATGATAGACAACCAGACAATCATCATATGGATCCAACGATTGAACTACAAGTGTCATCCTCATCACACAGTCCAGTCTACCATACAGAAAGAACCACCGATCACCATGAAACTAAACAGACGGAGGACAAAGATGAGACTGTTCTTATTGAAAGAGAGTATGTGTTTCAATCTGAATTTGAATACCCAGATTTGAAGGTTAGCAATGCAGAAATGGAAGCTTTGAAGAAGGAGCATGAGAAAATGATGGAGGCTATTAGACGGGCTTCAGATGAGAGAAAACACAGAACTGAGAAGCTGAAAGCAAATATGAAATCTCCAGTACACTTGAGTACAGAACAGATAGATGAAACCATGGAGGAAGAAATTGTCATGGAGACAAGGCAAGTTAACCCATTGCAAGCAGATGCTGAGTCTATACTAAGTGAAATTGAAAGGAGAAACAGAGAAAGTAATGCGGAAAATTATAACACTGATCAAAAACAAAAAGAGACTGATATGGATCAACCTAGGCAAGGAACTGGAAAACTTTCTCTTGACAGGAGTACTCTTCAGGGTGAGGAGATAAAGAAAGAGTTTGTCAATAACAGGAGAGAGGTCAGTGTGGATTCTGAGTACAGAAGATATGGTATCCAAAATCACGCTTCACTGACAAAGAGAGAGGTGATTGATGATGTAATGAGTGATAATGAACGGATAGACACTCCACCTAATTCCCCTGTGCCAGTAAGAGAAGAGTGCAGGGAGGATGTGATATATAAAACGGAAAAACCTGTGCCTCTGCTGACAGAGCAGATATTGTCACGGTTACATGGACTAGACAGGAAGTCACCTGCACCAACAAGAAATACTCCCACAATGCCATCTGATTCATCAAGAGTTAACAACAGAGTAAACACTGGTGTGGAGGTAGCAGTGGACAGCTCAGATGACTTTACACAGACAGACTTCCAACTTGACCAGGACAGCATGTATGATGACCGGAACAATGAAGCCTCTACAGGAGGTCAAGGAAATGACAGAATGAGGGAAGAACTGGACAGACTACAAAGAGAACGAATTAACATCATCGACTTGCTCTCACTGAACTATCTCCCAGCCAGTTTGACGGTGGAGTTATTGGAGGCCAAATTGAATTACTGTATTGGACAGACTGACCTGTTACTGCAATCACTGGAGGATAACTGGGAGGATTCAGAGGTGGTGTTTAACACAGAAAATGAGAATCATTTCTACTACAGTGATGTTACCAGGGAGTATCTCACAAAGTACAGGAAAGACCTACAGCAGTCCAAGAGAGATATTGAGATATGCCGTGAGAGAATGGATAGAAAGCAAGGCACTGGAAGGGGCCGAACGAAGGGCAGAAATAGAGATTACATGAGAATGAGGCGACAAACAGATATTGAAACATTTAAAGTGGAGAGGATGCTGGAACAGCAGAATTACGAGATGAAGAAGCGCATGAGTACCAGTCCACTGAAGAGGGGGGAATTCTCTGTCCAAGATGATAGGTGGGAAAGATCCTCACGCAGCACGAGTCCAGCGTCTACGCTGACGTCACCTAGGCACATGACACCAAAACAACACAAGGATCATCTAGTCGGTCTGAGAAAACAGGTGGTCAAATACACAGAGGAGGAAGACTTCCGACATAGACTTAGTCGATCCAATTCTCCACAAGTTGCTCCTCATAGAGAATTTTTACATTCCGTCCCCAGAAGTCGGTCAGCTCAACCGACTGACCTATCTACCAGGTATTCCCCCAGAATCAGTTCACTAAGGCAACATGGTTATAACCTATCATACTCGCCCAGTATAGCTTTCTCTGTTCCTGATGACTTACCTGCAGATGTGGAGTATGGTGTCAGCACATACCTTGTTCCTCCTGGTAATCAGCCGAGAAGCTACTCTACAGAGTACTGTCGACCTCCCAGTAGCACCTTGCTGTCCCCTACACCTTATGATGGTCGCTCCTTATACTCACCTGAGCTACGAGGCCGTTCACTGAGTCCTAGAGCATCTCCAGAGAGATTGAGGGAGTCCCCAAATTTCTATGGCAACGATGAAACAAGGCAGCTATTAAGAGAAATGGAGGAGGCTCGGGAACAGAATTTACGAGAAATATCCAGGGCACAGCGTACATTGAACACTTACGACAAGAAGTCCTCAAGTGTCAGGTAATGTACTGTTAGTTTGTTTCTGATCATTATGTCAATTTGGACAATTAGAAGTCAAATGCTGTCGATTTCTTATTGATTGAGAAGGCATGTCAATTTACAGCATAATGCTCAATCACTAGCTCACTTGCATACTTACCAAGTCTCCCCCATAAGTAGGGGGACTTCTGATTTTTTTTTTTTTTTTGTAAAATTTTGGTTTCTTATGAAAAAATGCATGTCTCCCCCATGAAAATAATTAATTTTCCTATTAGTTCTTAGTAAAATTTAGAGTCTCCCCCATAAGATTGAAAAACCTCCCCCATAGAAATTTTTCAAGGTTGGCAAGTCTGTACTTGTACACTTCTTCATGTTTCTTTTTACTTTGTTTCACATCGTTCTTGACAGTCTATCAGTCTTACAGTGGTGCCAAGTTTTATATGGTGAAGGAGATAAAGAAAAATGACCCCCCCCCAAAAAAAATTCATTATAAATAATTTTTTTACCAAAATAGATAAGAATTAGACCACACTTTCTGTCCCCATAATTAGTGCCGTAACATATGACACATTCTAACTTTTGTTTTCAAATCTTCAAGTGCATTTGTACCATGAGTTTTTGTAATTATTTTCTTTCCTTCTGAAGTCTGTTACAGATTTATTCTGTATTTCAGGAGCCCAAGTTTAGACTGTGACAGGGACGGAGTACCCTCCATGCCCAGGAGACCTTATTCCTCATATTCGGATTATGCATCACATGTTCTTAGTGACACTCGCCAGAGTATTAATGGGACCCTGTCAGGAAGTTATGAACTGTACGATTGTGAAGTTAGTCACTTGACGTCGGGAATGCCACCAAGATCGATTTCACCGGCATCATCCATAGTATCAGCTGACATGGAATCTTTACCTGACTCTGTACATAGCGGAAATTTCAATCCATTACGAACGAGACCGATCCGGTCTGCGGACATCAAAGCTAAGTTACAGAGACGGAAATTGACAAACAGGAAGTGGTGATCGATAGATACACAAATTCTTATATATAGCTCCTCAGGATAGAACAGTTACCATAGTAACGTGTAGAATATGCAGTGACATATGTAAAACTTGTGATGCAACAACAAGACTGTGATATATGATATTTATGGTGCCAAAGACATATATTTAGTTGTGAATATTTTCCTCATCCCAATCAGACGACATTTCATAATCATGTGACTTTTCATTCAGGAATTTCATCTTTGTCATTGGTTCCGATCAAATTATTCTAGGCTATTCAGTTCAAAATATGTGTCAGAAGTTAACGCTAGATGGAAAGAATTATTGACAAGGAACAAGTGTTGATATGTAAGTATTTGTTTATCTGTTGAGTACATGACCTTAAGAATTTTTCCCCCATCTATTTGCCTAGATTTGAATTGGAAGTTGTTGTTCTTGTATTATGGTTTAATATCCCACTCAAAAATCGATGAGGGGCCGAAAAGTTTGACTTATGCTCTGCAGACTTTTGGCTATTGAGGTGTTACAGTTTTGTTTACGTACATGTACCTACATGTACTGGCTACACTTACTTTGACAGGGGACCTCTGTTTTTACTGTCTCATCTAAAAGACACAAAAAGCCAGCTACATTTACCTTGCAGACTGAAATCCATGTCCTCATAATGTGAAAGTTTACAAGCTGATATTTCTGTTTTACTGTTTATTGTAATCGTATGGTTTGGCATAAACATTAAAAGTGAAATTTTCAATAGAAAACATAGAAATGAATAATTTGAAACATTTTTTTTAGACACAGGCTTATGTTAAAAAACTAAAATTGACTAAAATGCTTCATATTACGGTACTTGTTGTATTTGTACTGGTATCTCTTGGTATGTAAAATATTCATGTATTTCCTGTTCTGTTTGTAGGTATAATTCTATTGGTGTTCATTGAGGTGCTGCAGGGATATCTCTTGGTGAGGATTAGACAGAAAAGTTAGTTGGTGGTAAATACGAATCACCATGGAGAATTGTTGCCATGGAGACAGAACAGTGAAGAAGAGGGATTTATCATTTCTGCTAATATTATCTATATTTAGCTAAATGAGATGCACAGTGACATTAATCAGTGCAAAAATCTGAAACTCAAATTTGTTTTTTGGATTTTTTTTGAAAAAGGGAGGTACATGTAATTTGACAAAAATACATGTACCGGTATTCGAAATTTTGGAATAAGACAAAAACTAGTAGCCTTATTGAATTTGTTAAAGAAAAGTGATTTCAAATACTGTGATTGAAAAAAAACTCTCTAGTCAATTACATGCGTACTTTTTACACTGTTGATTGTTATTTTTGTTCCACAAACAGGAATATGAGAATCATGCTTATCATTTAGATATGAACTTTATTCTTTATTGTTTTTTTCTCTTGTAAACTTTTTCTTATATAGAACTTGCATCGACCACATCTAAGCTTTGTAACGGTTTATTTTCTCTTTTTACATAGCATATAAGGCAGCCATTATTAGAACATATCCGTCCATTGATCTGTTATGTTAATTTTCTTGCTTGCGTCAATCTTGTTTTTATTTACGAACATCTTAATTTTGCTTATTAATGCGAGAACTCATAAACATGAAATACTTCCTTATTATTCTCAGCTGTCATTAGTATGCATTAAGCCATAAATCTTTTTTATCCTAATTTTCATGCTTACGCGCAGAAATATGGTCCCCCAAACATGTGTCAATCTCAAGAATCTAAGAAAAAGTAATCTGTGAATTTTCTTGCTTTTAATTATCACCTGTCATTATCATGCATTTCATCATAAATCTTTTTATCTTAATTTACATGCTTTCACACGGAAATGTAGTTTCACAAATATTTGTAAAACTACAAAATCGGGGAAATAACTTTCTGCGAATTTTCCCAGATTTACAATTGCGTAGCTTCTCTGTAAAGTCAGTGTAGGCTAGTTTTCTTGAAGCTATTTTTTATCACTTTTTAATTCAGGAATGATATTGCCCAGCATATTTGTGTTGTGAGTTTATCATGGTTGTATATGTATATAGTATATTTTCTAGGAAGATTTTCATGTATTTTATCATTGCAGTTGATTTATACGTCCATTTTTAACTATACTTTATTGCTTGATCAGTCCCTTCTGCTTTAGATATGATCTTTTGCTGCATTTGTTTCCCTATTTTGCATTTTGTTTATGTGGATGGAAATTGATATTATTTGATGTTGTAGGGCATTAGAACACAAAAACTTTGACTAAATCCCAACATATCTCAAAACATCCTTCTGAATTATTCTATTCAAATACATTGTATTTGTCCATCATCCAATCAGATTTCATAGCCCTCTGAATCTGATTATTTTCTCAGACAATAGAAAGTAATAATTTATTTTCTGCCCATCTGATATATGCAAAATTTCATACTTGGCATCTTACATGTACATGTATGTGAATTTGGAATTTTTCCCTAGGACTTGTCTATGAGAATTAACGACTCTTAAATACATTGTACTTGCCAGTTAGTCTATTTATAAATTTTTATGTCCCTGCAACATAAAAATACAGGTAATATTGTCACTAGATGTTTGTACACAGAATGTAGGTGTGCATTATCAAACAAGAACTTGATTTTCATGAAATATTCTCAAAATGTCTGGTAGTGCCAGACTAGACTAAACATGTACTAAGAATTGTAAAATTAAGGTGTTATACATGCATTACAACAGTGTGAGTGGAATGTATACATATTTGAGTGTAGCAAATAGTGTTACACAGGTACATTGTATCACACCATTGTGAAGAGTGTAGTGATAAGCCAGGTAAACATTACTATGTGTCTGTAACAAGTTTATGTAATACAATGCCGAGAGCAAAGTGAAGACCAGTCTTGAGTACCTTAACCCTTTCACCCCTAAGTATCAATGTGGTATGCTCTTTTCTATTGTCAGACCAGTCCATTACGGTCTGTAGTGGTGAAAGGGTTAATTAGTGTTCTATATGCATAACACCTATGTGAATGTATTGTCATTATAGGCGTATAATACAGACCAGCCATGCATTTATAACACCAGTGTAAGTGTAGTGTTAGATGTGAGGCGTAATAAAGACTGGTGTGAATGTGATCACCAGTAATATACATGTAGTGTATAACCTAAGTATGAGTGAGTGTATGCATGAGTCAACAGTACAAGTTTAGTGTGAGATGTAATGCTTACTAGCCTGGATGTGAAAACAGGTGATACATGTATTTATAACACCAGTGTGAGCGTATTTTCAAGTGTGAGGTGTAATACAGACTGGTCTGAATATGAAATGGGTGTTATGCATTTATAACACCAGTGTAAGTGTAAAGTTACGTATAAGATGTAATGCAGACTGGCCTGAATATTAAAACAGGTATTATGCATTTATAACACCAGTGTGAGGTGTAATTCAGACTAGTCTGAATATTGAGACAGGTGTTATGAATCTGTAACTCAAGTGTAAGTGTGGTACGTAATAAGTGTAAGGTGTAATGCAGACTGATCTAAATATGGAAATGGGTGTTATGCATTTATAACACTAGTGTGAGTGGTATTAAGGATGAATTGTTGACCAATTTAAATGTTAAAAATTTATTTACAAGAATATCAACTGTAGGAGTACAATATAAGGGGAGATAATTCAGATAGGTCTAGGCAGGGTGTACAGATATAAATACTGACTACTGTTAATGCTTTCGACCACAGATTTTCAGTGCCACTAAATGTTATAGTCACACAATGGTTTTTAAATTAACTCAATGTCACTCAGTTAGATTTATTTCAATAAAATGATATAAATCACACATTTTTAATAGAAATATATATTTACATGCATGTACACTGAATTATTATGATTGTTGTTTTTTTGTTTTTAATTACTATTTATCATACAAACATGTACATGGGCAACCAGTATTTTTTCACGACTTTTCCATCAAGAACATATTTGTAATACAGCAACGGTACATACAAGAATGGAGTATAAGTATTACTGTATTTTTGTACAAGCATATAGAGAATGTTTATAATTTATTCAGTTTTTAAGATCACAGGTCATATAAACGTTTGCACAAATGTGATATTTATATTAGAATTCTGGGATATTTGTTGACCCAGATATACCTGGAATAATGTCAAGATTAATGTTTGAGGTATTGAATAAAAATATTTCAATGCAAGATTATCTTTTAAGTTTAATTATTTCTCACTGTATGGAAGTTATCATACATGTAAAAGGGGATTTGCATTTAAAAAAAAGTTAGACCTGGCTAAAAACAAGATCATCTTATTTGTAAGTGTTTTTTCCTAGACTGGCTGTCACTCATGAAAGCTGTCTTTCCAAGCAGATGGTCACTTGTTCGTCACGTCAATGGTTTTGCCATGTGTGCTATCCCTCATGACAGCTGTTTATCAAGACAAGTGGTCACTTATATCCAATGTTTTTTCCGAAATGGGCTGTCTCTCATGACAGTTGTTTATGAAAGCAGGCGGATACTTACATGTATGTCAATGGTTTTTCCAGATGGGATGTCTCATGACAGCTGTCTATCAAGGCAAGTGGTCACTTAAGTCAATGCTTTTGCCATATGGCCTGTAACTCATGATAGATGACTTTCAAGACAGGCATTCACTTATGTCTGGTCTAGTCAGATTGGTTGTCTTTCATGACAGTCGTCTATCAAGACAAGTGGTCATTTGTCTCATGGTCATTCCAGATGGGCTGTCTCTCATGACCATGGTCCTTCATGACAGGTGGTCACTTATGTCTGGTCATTCAAAATGGACTGTCTCTCATGACAGCTGTCTATCAAGACAGGTGTTCACTCATGTCAGTAGTCTTTTCAGATTGGTTGTCTCTTATAACCATGGTCCATCATGACAGGCGGTCACTTATGTCAATGTTTTTGTCTGAGGGGCTGTCTCATGACAATCATCTATCAAGACAAGCGGTCACTCTCATGACCATGGTCCATCATGACAGGCGGTCACTTACGTCAATGGTTTTTCTGAGGGGCTGTCTCAAGACAGTCATCTATCAAGACAAGCGGTCACTCTCATGACCATGGTCCATCATGACAGGCAGTCACTTATGTCAATGTTTTTGTCTGAGGGACTGTCTCATGGCAGTCATCTATCTAGACAAGCGGTCACTCTCATGACCATGGTCCATCATGACAGGCGGTCACTTACGTCAATGGTTTTTTTCGCGGGGCTGTCTCATGACAGTCATCTATCAAGACAAGTGGTCACTCTCATGACCATGGACCATCATGACAGGCGGTCACTTTTGTCAATGTTTTTTTTTCTGAGGGGCTGTCTAATGATAGTCATCTGTCAAGAAAAGTGGTTACTTAAATCTGGTCTTTTCAGATTGGTCTCTCATGACCATGAACTACCAAGATAGACTGTCACTTATCTTATGTCAGTGTTTTTTTTCCAGATAGACTGTCTCTTATGACAGCTGTTTCTTGAGACAGGCCATCTCTTGAGGCCCCTTGTGACAATAGGTGTTGGCATATGAATGAAACCTCACTTCTCAATGGTTGTATGTTGCAAGCATAGGCCAGATCTTTAGCCCTTCACTGGCATGCTGTGATGTCTCCATATAAGTGAAAGATTCTTGAGTAGGGCGTTTGCAAATTCCAGGAGGAGAAGAATCTGGACACCTTAACCCCCTCTAGATCCGCAGATATAAATTGTACCTTTATAACTTACTTACAAATATATATCTTATTCTCTTTGTAACTACTGACTCAGGCTATTCAATGGTATAACTAAATGGCTATTTCTTTGCAGTTACGTAGGAGTGATTTTTATTGTAAGAATCTTTGTGAGAAAGGCCCTAGCTGCCACATACATGTAGTTCCCAAAATGGTTTTCCCTATATAGAGACCACCTGTCATATGTGACCCTTTTTGCTCCTTCCCTTGGAAGGTCTCTTAAAACAGGTTAAACTGTAGTAGAAAGAATCCCCTGTTGAGTGGACAATTCCAAGAAGTGTATGACAATTTTTTGTTGATGTATGGTGTTGTTTAATGTCACACCTAAGAGTCTTTCACTTATAGATGGGTTTCCATTAGCAAGATTTATTTCCCTTTGGTGGCCATGTTGTGTGGCAGCTAGTATATTTTCCTGCATAAATCAGCCAAATTCAATGAAGTATTATTTAAGTTTAGATAGTTTTAAAAACATGTTTGATGGTTAAATATTCATTTCATTAATCTGAACAAGTCATTGTGATAAAAAATTATGACATTCTTTTTCCTACTACTTTGTCATCAAATTTGGTTTCTTAAAGAAGAAAGTGTCTGTATACACACAATATTGCTGCCAAAGGGGAATAACTCTTGGAAAATACTGCTTATGGAAACCCATCTATATGGGGATACAAAGACTTTCAACAATTACCAGCTGACAGGGAAGTATAGCTCAATGGTTAGAGTTTTGTACTTAGAACCATTTAGTCTATCACCTCTAGTAAGCGCAGGTCCGAGACTTCCCACCATCATATAATTCACAAAGAAACTTAGGTCTGATACCAAAATTGTCTATGTTTTGTTTCCATTTAAAGCTACATTTACAAACAAGATCTAGACTTAAGAGTTTTCGTGAATAGGACACTGGGAACCTATACTGATTATATGAGAAACAGTTTATTTATGGAAGGTGTGTGGATTCTTCTCTGATACATTACTAAACGGGTTTTCTCCTCTACTACTAGCAAGGACTTATAAACACTTGTTTATAAGTCCTTGCTGCTAGTAATCAAAACTAGCCGCTACGATATGAATGAAAAGACTCGTGTCATAAAGAAAAAACAAAAAGAGATCGCAATTTAGACTGCAAGAAAAGATCAAAGGAGCTATATCAAAGTCATGGAGCACGTGAAAGATCACACTTTTGTGTAAAGAATCACACATCAGAGTAAAGGAACGCATCAGACGTTGCACTTCAAGGTAACGTAAGTGTTCGCACTTCATGGTTAAGGAACAGATTGAATATTGATTCAATTTCACCTTAAATGAAAACAAAAATTACAAGTCAATGTAAAGGTTCTCACCAAAGATCAAGCCTTTGAGTAATAAACAAAAATCACGAAATTCTAAAGATGGTCAGAGCAATGGGACGCATAAAAAGTCGAATTTCACGGCACTTCGAAGAAGAGGAACACATTAAATGTCACGCTTTGGATGATAAATAAACATCAAAGATCGAACTTGGGACTGAACGGAAAAATCCAAGATGGCACTTCAGAGCATCTTTGCGAGCCAAGATTCCGATTCGTTTCCCTTATCTCGAGATAAAGGATACGGATCGGAACCATGCGTCGCGAAGATGACTTCAGAGTAAATAAATGTAGCTTGGAACACACAGGTTGTACTTAGAATTCGCATCTGGAACTCAAAGTATTGGAACCGGCGCGGGAACGCATAAAAGATCGCTCCTATTTCAGATTAAAGCCTGGATCAAATTAAAAATCGCACTTCAAAATAAGTACGCAATCAAGCGAACTTCGGGGTAATGGAGCGCATTTAAGGATGCACCTCAGAAAAAAAAACACAGCAAAGATCGATACATTGTAGGTGTAATTTTAGAGTAAATGAAAACATCGAAACTCACGTTACTGTATAAAGAAGTGCATCAAAGCTAAGATTAAACACAAGAGTAAGGTGACACTTTGAAGGTATCGCTTCAGAATATGGGTCTAACTTGATTTAAGAGACTTCAAGGGAACGGGAGCCAAAAGGGTCATATGTGATAGATGGTTTCTTAACACAGATATGGCTTATATAGGGGAAAAAATCCCATTTTGGGAACCATATATTTAGGTCATATAAAACAGGTAGTCCCTTGATTCAGTGGGTCGTTAAGACGGGGATACATTTGATAAAAAAAAAACCATTCGAATATCGAAAACTTCAGAGTTCAGAAACAAGAAAATTAGCCCTATCTTTGGAGTCATTTGTTGCACACTTAAGATCGCAGGTTAGAGTAGCTCGGAGCACATAAAATATCACACATCAGAGTATTAAAAAAGAAATTGAAGGATCGCGTTATAATAAAAAGACCATGAAATAATACATGTAATAATGCACGTCAGTTTCAAAAGACACATTAAGTACGATCGTACTACAATTAATTTCACATCGATCCCGAATCGCACTGCAGATTAATGAGGCATATGGAAGCTTGCACCTCAGAGAAAAGGAGCAAAATAAAAATTACACTTCAGAGTACACCGATGACCACATAAAATCGCACTTCAGGGTACATGTACATTGGCACATTAATGGCTGTACTTTAGAAGAGTTCGAATGATATTAAATTAAGATTCCATTCTAAATAAAAAGGGAACACATCAAAATTCGCACTTCAAAGTACATAAAGGAGCACATCATGGATAGCACACGAGAGTAAAGGAACGTTAACACATCAAAGATCGCACGTCAGAGTAAAGGAGCGCGCCAAAGATAATACGACTTCAGAGTAAAGGAACACATCAAAGATCGCACATCAGAGTAAAGGAGTATATCAAAGATCATGTATTAGAGTAAAGGAAGCTTAAGACATCAAAGATCACACCAGAGTAAAGGAACGCACCAAAGTTCACATTTCAGAGTAAAGGAACACATCAAAGTTCAGATTTCAGAGTAAAGGAACACGTCAAAGATCGCACGTCAGAGTAAAAGAATGCATCAAAGATCACACTTCAGAATAAAGGAATACATCAAAGATCGCACATCAGAGTAAAAGAACGTATCAAAGATCACACTTCAGAGTAAAGGAACACATCAAAGATCGCACATCAGAGTAAAAGAACGTATATAAAAGGATCACACTTCAGAGTAAAGGAACACATCAGAGATCGCACATCAGAGCAAAGGAGCACGTCAAAGATCGCACTGCAGTGCAAGGGAGTACATCAAAAATAGGATATCAGCAAAAAGGCGATCTTTGATGTGCTCCTCCTCCCCAACCCCAGCATCTAACCCCTTATGTTTAATCCAGCTGCAGATATACTTCTTCTGAAAGAAAATATACCCGGTAGATGTGACAATAACCCCACCACGAAGTATTCAATATAATTATATAT
>JACSZP010046136.1:0-10190 GCA_016161895.1 Pinna nobilis | reverse complement strand
AAGAAGAAAGTAACGTAATGCGCCAATACTTATGGCCACCTACTGTAGAACTGACATGAACACATATATTAATGATGTGTTTTACTATCAAAATATTTTATCATCGATTCCCCAGCCGCCTGTGGTAGAAAGTAAATTTCTACCACAGGTCTAAGTAAACTTTCCTGAGTACATGTGTACTGTTCATGGTACTAATCATGTAAAAATACCAAAATGAGGATCTAGTGGAGTCACCTCTGCTCTCTTGAATGTTATCACCACGCTCAGTTAAAATCAACTATAAAAGTTATACTCAGTAAATCTGAGCTATGTTAAAAGAGTTGGAAGAAAAAGCTGAGTCATGTTTATGAATTAATCCCTTTAGTTTATGAATCTGTTACACAAAGAAAATCATATTGAATGAATGTATCGAAAACACTAACATCATCTTCCCTGGTTGCAAGGCTATTGTCCTCTGAAATCTTGAACTTAAGTCTACTCAGGTTCCCATCATACGCCAGTTTGCAAACATCATCTGGGTCTGTTAATGCCATCTTCTTCCAGCATGCAGCATGTTATTATTGTGGGAAATTTCCAATGCACTTTCGAACCCGATCAAACATAAATCCTCTCTAGAATACTAAAGTTATTATGGTTTCATCTGTGAAAATTAAAATTCAAAATAAATAAAACGATAGCATGAAGGTGTCTCCTTAAAACGATGGGCGGATAGCATTTTACGGATTTTAAGTATATCGAAATACCTAAATCCGTGCTCTTAACCACGGGCGCGGGATACACTTCAATCGTTATTGAATAATAAAAAAAAAAATGAAACAGGTTTACCTGTACTCGCAGGTATGAAAGTAATTAGTATGTGTAGTATAAAAAGCTGACTCTAAAATGCCACTGAGCTGGAAAACCTTGATACAACTTTGCAGAGATATGAGATGTTTTAAGAAGATCAATTATGCTTTGGGGAAGTAATTTTATTTCGAATACAATAAATGCATTGGAACATATGTATTTGACAGTTTTCAGCGACTGAGTGAGTGTCACTCGTCAACTCATGAAGTACTGCAGCACTGAGCCAGACATCAGTATATACAATGTATGTTTACTTGAATGGGGAAAATGTCTGCTTATCGTCAACGATAGTAAATGGAGGAAGAAGATTTACTTTTTGTGAACTTAAATGATTGATGGCTAATTTCTGGTCATGTCACTTCAAGTCCAACTTTTGTTTTCCTTTCCTCAGGGCAGGGTGTCAGTAGTATCTGGGTTACTGCTGTTATTTGGATGTTGTAGTATAGGAGTATCTGTGCTTGGCTTTATTTTCAACATTTGGGGTTACTATGTGGCAGCAGGTGCTTGGGGTGGAGGAGTGGCAACATTCACAGGTTTCTGTGGTATTATTGCGGCATATAAACGAGGAGTGTGCAATGTTGTTTCTTTTATGATCGTGGCATATTTCTCTTGTATTGCATCAATAGGACAGATGATTTTGTCCATTGGTGGCTTGGAATATAAAAGCAATTTCTATCTAAATGCAGCTGATTACGAAAGCAAAAACCAAGGAACAACAAAACTTTTGCATGGATTACTGGTTGGATTTGCAGTGTTTCAAGTTGTGTTATGTGCTGTTTCAGCTGGTATTTGTACCAAAGAAATATGTCTGGGGAGACAAAAAGTATCCAAAGCCAGAAACACTAATAATTATTTTCAAAGAGGCACAGTTAGGGATAGTGCATCTAGTCAAGCCCCTTTGGTGTCCTCATCATCTCGAGGTAGAAAGCACAAAAAACGAAAGTCTAAGAACAAGCATTCATCTAACAGAGCAAATGATAACATAACACATGCTGATCAATCAAACAGGTACAACAGTGATCAAGGCTCAAGGATTCGCGGTCGACGGTTTGGAAATATGCCCACAGTTGGCTCCAATGTTGTTGAGTATACAAACAGTTTAGAAAGAAATAGACATCGGAATGTTGTCACCTCTGCAGAGATGGCTGATAGAGGGCGAGGATCTGATCGATATGGTGGACCCTCTAATAGAAGGCGTGGCTCTACTGGAAACTATTCAAGAAGACCGAACCTTTCATTGGAATATCCAAGACGACAAAGTCGCAGCCAGGAGAGAGAGACTCATTGTGTGGATATGAGGGATCATCAAGATACAAGTGACCTTCAAAATCAAACAAACAGGAAACTAGCGCTAGAGCAAGGGGAATCTTATATAGACATTGCAGGACCAGAGAATAATCATGCTATGTTCTCACACCCAGATCGCCCTGTACTTACAAATAGGGGGTTAAATTTTGAGAGATCTGATGTGGGAAGAACCTCCTATTTTATTCCAATAGAGAGATCGTTTGAAGCGCCTTTATCAATAGATGATGATGAGGAGCTTCCTCCATACCAGGAAGTTGTCCCCAAGGCAGAGGCAGAGGATGAATCATTGATCCCTGTATCTCGAGTAGGAACTAGTCGATACTCCGATGATTTTTCACTTTCTTCTCTTGTGTCAGAGCAAAGCAATGAAAGACTGGACTTTCCAAATCAGTCAAAGTCAAGACAAAATGCCTTTGCTCATGAGAATGGCCCGGGTGTTTCTCATGGAAACGCCACTGAAAACATACCAATGGTACAAATGAAGACAAATAGATCACGGCCAGTGTCTTATCATAGTGAAATGGAGTCTAACATGGTGAGAGAACGAAGTAAAACAATTGGAAATGCTTCACACAATGGTTTCTCACAAGTTCTCCCATCATCTGAGAGAGAGCGCTTTGTTCGTAACTACTTTTTCACAGATCAGGATCCCCAGGGTGTTTCATATTATGGAATCATGAGAGATGGTGACCAGATATTTGACAGAGAAAAACCTAAACGCTCTCGGAGCATGCAGTACTGTGGGGAGCGTGAACTTGCTAAAGGAGGAGTAGGGAAATCACAGAATCAGGAGGATAGGGAAAATGTCGCAGATCAATTGGCAAAAGAAGCTGGAGAAGACAGAATGTCATGTTACTCTCAGCCGAATGTACAATCGGAATATGACGGTAAACAATTCGTTAGAAGATTGTCAAAAGCATCCACCATATCTCTCCCTGCTAGTATGGCACCACCAAAACCACCACGCATATTCAATATTCAGATCATGGACGACACTAAAAAACCTCAATTAGACTCTAAAGCCTTATCCCCAATACTGAGTCCTACAGGGAAGGAAGGGAAAAAGTCTGTTGATGAAGGACAGGCGATAGAGAGTAAAACAAAAAGTGATAAAAGGATTACTCTCACAAGGACGTCTAATACTAGTCATGAAAAATTTATGGGCAAGCCAAGTTTTTATTTGAAAGAACCTATTGATAGTCAACGACAACATGAACACGGCAAAAAAAACATGGATCAAAGTAATGCCCAAAAAATGTGGGAACCGTTGTCTATTGAGACAAATACTACACAACCATTACTTGTCCATACTAATGATCTGTCAAACATTGCTAATACGCCATTTGCTCATTCCTCACCGAAAATGACAAATGTAAGTGAACTTTCTGTGCATCAGGAATCTCCAAGCTTATCTCCCATAATTGCTGACTATGCACAAAAACGAAAATATGATAAACTTGCAATTGAAGGGCCTACATTTTGTCCAGATAGCGTCAAAATGGATCAAAGTAAAATTAGGCCACCAGGCCCACTGGAGAAAGTCATTCCTGAAAATGTAAGATCTCAGTCTGCTGAAAGAGAAAAACAGAATTACCATCCCTTATCACTTCAACCTTATCTTCAGATGCCTGATAAAAGAACGGGTACAGAGGAAAATAAAATCAGTGCGACGGATGTACCTGAGGGTGAAGGTGATATGTTCAAGGACAGTAGGTTGAGGACTGAGTCCATCACTCCAGTTGATAGGAATTTACAATTATCTTCAGATATAGTTGATAGACGAAATAAAAACAGCAATACAAATAGAACAAAAAAGGAATCTTCACAAAATACTGGTAGAGTTCAGCCATTACAGACTCAATCTGACATGGCCCCACCCCCGATTCCAACACGCAGGACAAAACTGCCCTCTGCATTCGATCCAGTAGGCAAAAACTTAAGCCTTAGTGTGTTTAGTGATCAAATAGATAATGTTTCAATTGAAGACAGTAGAAATTCAGAAGTACAAAATCATCCGACACAAAATGTGAACTCCACAGATTCATCAGCACCGACCTCTAGTCCTTCTAGTCATAACATAAACATATCAAAGGACCAAGGCTATCATTCAAATGCATTTAGTTCAGTGTCAATCTCAGATGGGTACAAACAAAATGCTGCTGATACTGGGGATACAGAACCTGTACCCAGGCAACATCAACAGCAACCCACAGAACCGTCTGAGCAACAAGCAACAGAACAACCACAGCATCGTGCTCAACCGACACAAAGTCGAAAACCAATTTATAGTGTGTTACTTTGATCTGTAAAGGGAGATAATTTAAGTCCATTAACTTGTGAAAATATTCATACAATCCTAATCATTTGTGATGTATTAAATGTGTATACATGGACTTCAAGGGAGTGGAAATTCATACCCCATGATATATAAATTGTTTACATATATAAATTTGTGTCAGCTAGCATGTGCAAATGTATTCTAGACAACAGAACAGCCAGAGTGCATATTCAGAGTAAATGTAAATTTGTATATTGTGAAGTATGGAAAAGTTTGGGTAATATTAGAGCACTTATAATTTTTCATATGGTTTGATTGTGTTAAAATCCATGTTTTTTCATCTTTTCATACATACATGTACATGTGCACTGCATTTGTAGTGGTACACATTGGTCTACTCTACCAACCCCATAAATACATAGTGTTCTCCTCAGGCTCTTACACAAGTAGTGTGTTAGCACTATTCCATTTACTACCATGTTATCCACATTACCCCCACTCTATTTTTCTCTGCCACCACCCTTTTTCATTTTACATTCATAGAGGTTATGATTGAGTTAAGTGTGTTTTGCAATTTACTAGGTTGGCCTACATGAAGATTCTCTCCTTTTTAGGTTTACTGGTACCACTGCCCAGTGGTTTATCAAACACTTCAGTTCCCCAGGGCTGTGCAAATTTTCTTGGGAGAACACTGAAAATGTGTACATGAAAGAAGCATTGTCAAAATTGTAACACAGATGTTGGGCATTCATGTACAAGTACTGTTGTTGCAGTAAACATGGGTATACAGTGGAGCTGGTCTATAACAAACTCCAAGGGGATTGACTTTTGACTTTGTTATAGGCATCCTTCATTTTAAGCATCAGAATTCACCACATATATAGATACATGTAGGTATGTTCTCTCCACTTTAAGTAAAACATGCACTTAAGTACCCCTAAGCTATTCAAAATATCTGGGGAGAACACTGCTGCTTCAGTTGTTATATGAACTAGCAGGCACATGTTTGCTCTGTACAGGGTATGTGCATTAGCATGCATACATATGTTTATTCACAACTTTGTACAAACAGAACAAAACAATATGTAACATGTGTTTTTCATAACCTCTTTTTTGCTCATTGGGTTGTAAGGGTACATACTATATACATGTTCATGTAAATACGGTACAAGTTATGCATTTTAAAATGGTATTGGTGGGTAACTTTGTAATAATAATATGTAAAAAGTTGGTTTTGGCAGACTGAATCTGTAAGTTAAAGGGCCTATTCATATCCCATTAGCCTTTTAATAATAATATATGTATGTATATGTAGTACCGGTAGATTGTGTATGATTGGCCTGTCCATAAAAAAATGTTGGTTTGTTGTAACTCGGCCTACTCACTAAAACTATGCGACTCTTATTTTTTTTTTGCTATTCCCAAGTTTTTTCAATTGGACTTCTGATATTTTCCCATTTCTTATATCATACATGCACATATACTATAGATGACAGTATTCAAACAAAAAAAGAACCTTCAAGTACCTACTCAAAGTCAAAAGATAGAGTCTGGTTATACAGCAAGCAACAATTTTTTCAAGATGGCCTTGGCATCTGTGATATATTTAGAGTAGATTTTTTTTTATTTAAGAAAAGTTCAGTGGATCTTGTCGTCAGAGACTATTATTCTGAAGACTACATCTTGAGGGACTATAGCTGGGTACACAGGATCAGTGTGTCAAAATCCATTTTTGGGAATCCATCTGTCCTGCCAGACCTCATTTCCAAGGGGACACATAAGACTGGTTCTATTGTACATGTATTTGTATCTTTAATTTGCAATTTTGTAAAATGATTTTACTGTTATTAGTGTCTTTATTATACAAAATACAAACAACATTCCATTTTTATACTATCTTTTTATATAAGCCTTTGGTAAATCCATCTTTTTGGTCATACCCCTGTACTGTTACTTAGGGACTGTCAAATCGCTACATGTACCTGTATGTATGTCCTGGTCTGAATTTCTTTTTTTTTTTTTAAAAACTTAGTCAAATTGAGAGTATAAGTTTTTACTCACATTAGAGAATTTTTTCTCAAGTTGAGAAAAACTTGAATCATCATTTCTCAAAAAAGAAGAAAAAGTCAGTTCTTTTTTGTTTTGCTCAAGTTCTTTGGTAGCACCAAAAAGCCTACAAATTTACTTAAGTCTGAGAATTTTCTCAACTCTAGAGAATCCTGAATTCTTAGAAGCTGAAGTTGAGAAAGTTCTCAGACTTAAGTAAAAGATTGAAAAGATTGTTGATAATCATCTGATCTCCCTAATTGATTCTCATTTCCCCTTCCCATCTACTGTAATATGTGCAAAATGTGACAAGTTTTTGTTCATAATCAGGTGTTTTACCAAAGAAAGCTAGTAGGAATATTTTAGAAGTATCCTGTTTGTTCTCTATCCATCTTTCCACCAGAATATCTATCCACAACTTTCTTTTGGAAAGACTTAACAAAAATGAAATCTTTCATGAATTGCCCCATAATCCAGGAATCAATCATGACCTTAACTCAGGAAGATGTTGTGAAGGTCATTGTCATAGTCACAATGCACCATCTTGTCTGTTTAGAGCCTACATGTATATCAAATTCCTTCCTTAGGTCAGCTGTAATTTTCTGTATTCACTTTGTTATATCGTTTACATGTACTGATGTATAGTCTGTTCTCAATAAGTCGTGAATTTTGAAGTCATGTTTTTCTTGTGAATTTGATCGAGAGTCATGAAGTACTTCTCCATATGGATCTGTTGTGAATTTTGTATATAATCATGCACACTATTGTCAACCTGTCTTGATTTACAAGTACAGTATAAGAAAATGTCTGTTTAAGTAATTCTGTTAATGACACCTTTTAAAAGACCACACATCCTTGGCTGTAGGAGCAGTCTCTCCAGACAGGTTCCACTGTTTAGAATTGGCTGGCAGTAAGACTTATACATGTAAGTGCATTCATCTTGGAAGGAAAGTTAAGCAAAAAGAAAAGTTTTATTTTATCAATATTCATGTTTTGATAGAAATCCAAAACTCGGTGAGAAACACACTATACATGCAGTCCAACATTTAAGTTCAGAGTACATTAAAATGCTGCCATTTGTCAGTACATTTGTATTAGATATGGTTGTGTAATGGAGCATTCAACTGTAAGCTTCATCGTTGGTTCAGTGCATCCATGTATAACTCAGTTTTGTTACTCATTCTTTTACTTTTTGATTTAAACATAATTAAAAACAAATTTATGCAAATTTAGGCTGACAAATGAACTAGAGCATGATTAGAGTACATGTAGTCTATAAATTTTCTCTATACTGTATTATTTGGTTACACACTGCTGGTGCATGTTTACTTTGTAACTAATTTGCATTTATCCCAGTTTGACTCCTTAATTATTGTTTTGATGTTGTTGTCTATCATCCCTCTTAAGAATCTTTTATTTATTAACAATTCTGTATGGAGATGGTATTGCATGCCAGTGATAGACTATGAATATGGCCAATATATCACACTAAAGAGTCACTGAGTAGTGAGGGGTATTTGATGTGCCAAAGCCTACCCGTACATTGTACTTTGACATGGAACCTCAGTTTCTTTTTTACCCACAGCTTTTGCTTCTAATGTTAAGCACTTAGTTAATATATACCGGTAGTAGCTTGAATTTGAAGCTGAGTCATTTATATACAGAGTTATAACTTGAACCACTACGCTACTGTGACAGTGTTTTTGAAATTTTTACATCTATTGGTTAGCATGTTCAACTTCGAATCAGAGAGTCCGGGGTTTGAATCCCGCAGCACCACTTTGTGGTTGGCCGTCCCTGTCTTTCGGATGAGACAGTAAAAACCAAGGTCCCATGTCAAAGTAGGTGTGAGCACGTTAAAGAACCCTCCTGCTCCATGGCCAGCAGTGCCGAGCATAGGCAAAATTTGTCACCCTTCACCGGCACACGGTGACGTCCCCATATGAGTGTAATATTCTTGAGTGGGACAACAATACCATACCATACTCTTAACTCCTTGTGACGAACATAAACATGGACTCTCGAGGGAAACGGATGTGACGGATCCAGAATTTCCAAATTTAGCGTGATCAAGGCAATTTATGGGCGGAATTGAATCATTTTTCATGCTATTTTATTCGTGTATTTGCCTGCAAGATTTCATCACGAATTTATTCATTTATTGAATAATCTTTCAGTTTTTTTAATTTAAGAGAAATTTGCAAGACAACATCAGATACATAATATGAATCAGAAACATAAAAATAATTTTGCTTGACGTATCATGTAGATATATTTGTAGAAATACCGGTTACGTTCCTAATATGTTTGAGAAGAAAATACCTATACCTTTTTTTAGTTTCTTTCTTCACCAAACATTTCACTATTTCTACGAAACAACTGTTAAAAGTGCGTTTCTTAAACAAAATGTCAAGTGCTATCTAAATCAAGGGCGTGGGATTGGTAAATAGAGCAGCCTTTGTAATCACTTATCGACCTTTAATTTCACCACATTGCGCAACTTTCGGTAGCTAGTTCTGGCTTTACATGCATAAAGTAGGTGCAATTTATTATATAACGAGACGCATATTTATTGCAATGGCAACGTATATTGTAAACAAATAAATTGCCCTAGGTCTTGTCTAGCTACGGAAATTGAGGGGGAAAAAAGAGTTGAAACCATAAATTATTTTCGATGTAAAACAACTTTAAGCTGACGTGGTGAAGCCCCCTAAATTTTCATTAAAGTTCTTCCTTCTCTGCTCTCTTTAGTTAGTTCTTTACTGTATTTACTGCACGTACAATATGTTTCGGAGCCCTGGCTTTCACAGTGTTGACCTCGTGTGCGGTAGGTCCTGGATTCGAATCCGAGTCGCGCCAGCCTTTCCGACAAAATAATTGGCAATTTAGGTGATTGTTAAGGATCGTGTAGGTGTAAAGGCCCTGTGACACAGTACGTCTTGGGGATCCTTACTGCTCCCTAAATGCCACGCATAGGCCAAACGTACAAGTCCATCATCGGTATTCGGTGACGTGTCTATAAAAGTGAAAGATTCTTGAGCGGGGCGTAAGCCGCGTTCAACACCAAAGCAACGAAAATGGCACGCATGGGCAACTACTTGATCAAATTGATCGTACTAATAAGAACAAGGCCTAATTTTCCTTGATGTGCTGAAGATGGTCGCAGATCCCACTCTATGAACTTTGGTTTTTGAAATTGTAAAGAGAGATGACAGCAGTGAGGCATGAAACGAAAGATGTCAATAACGAAGTCAACGTCAATTCTCTTTGACTTCGTTATAATCCAACGCCACTGTATGTCTATAGCTTCTAGTGTCAATTTTTTACCTCCTTCGACAAAAAGGAATGGCGTATGATATTTCTATCCAATTCTCAATATGGAACACACTTGGAAATTCCATTCGGGAGAAAAAAAAGAATTTTAGCTGAAAACGACATGCTCAACCCATTACACCAGCCTTAAAAAGCACCATACCTTATAGGACTCTAAGCGTGAGAGTTAACAACACATGGTCAGCTTACTTGACCAGTACAAATATGGAAACTGTGATCATTGTCGTAAACAGTGGACATTCAATCACCATAAATCGTCAGATTTTGTCCCATCAATCGTCTGCTAGCGACAGCCACATTTGTTTTGTGATCATAAACAATCATTACTCTCCATTAAATTCCGCATTTGGTCGGCTGTTGACTGTACACATTATTTCTT
>JACSZP010046107.1:0-13615 GCA_016161895.1 Pinna nobilis | reverse complement strand
AATGCTGCCACGGGGGGTATAAGTCCCGTTAGGACAGCTCTAGTTACATGTATGGTAGAGTTGGTCTATAATGAATCAGCTTAAAGTGAAATCAGTGCTATATTGAAGGAAAAAATCCCCGAAAAGAATTACTATTTAGCTTTACATGTAGTAAATTCTGATGTCTACAACAAACGATGTCTGTTATGAAATAAATAGTCAATCCCGTTTGACTTTGTTATAAACCAACTCCACTGAATTTTAAAGGATCTTATTCACAACAAAAATGATGTATGCAATCTGCAACCAGTGTTCAGAGTTTACATCTGATGATTTTTCAACATACATGAATCATTTTCTTAAAAAATCCTGAAGTGAAAAAATATCTTAGTTTTTTATTCAGCTAAGGTACCATTTCTCTTGTAGGAGGTACATGTTTGGTTTGTCAGCTGTCCCTGCGTTCATACAAGGTGTGGGTATGTTTTTCCTTCCACCAAGTCCTAGATACCTGATGCTCAAAGGAAAGGATAGTCAGGTATATATATTTTTGTGACTTATGTGCAAAAATATCTGTATCTAACCTCTTTATTTTGGTAATTTGATAAAGAACTGATGTTGTATTCATTAGTTTTAAATTGTACTGTTGTTTAAAGTTCCAATCAAGAATCTTTCACTTGTATGGAGGTGTCACCATTTGCCAGGGAAGGGCAACGCATTTGACCTATGCTTGGCACTTATCTCTAGTGAGCAGTGAGAGAACTTTAATGTTTTAACACCTACTGTGACACAGGACCTTGATTTTTATTTTCACAACCAAAAGGCAGAGACATCCAACCTCAGCACAACTTGGATTTTAACCCTTGTTCTTACGATCGGCAGGTCAACAAGCTAACCAAATAGCCACGGGGCCCCAAGAGCTGAGTCTGTCATGTCATCAGGGGAAACCTAGGAAGATCACTAGTTTAAACCCATTGAATACTGACAACCTGAAATGTATGGCTCTCCCACTTTTGGCTCCCGTACAGAATAAATATCAAGCCAGATTTCCAGCCCTCAGAGTTCAAAAGGTCGACTTACAGACATTCTGAAATCATGTTATCTGTAAAGTGCATCAGCTACGATTGAATTCAAAAACTTCTGTTTCTGATTTCATTAATGAATTTTCTTAATTATTTGCATCTGGATTAAATAAGTTCATCTGTACAGTAAAACCTGCTTTAGCAGCCACTTGCATCAGTACATAAAGACCACGTGGTCACAGATGGTTTTTTGCTGCCCCAGTAGTAACATTAGTGTACAAATTAACCTTCATACAAAGATCACCTCTGTATAAAGACTTGTGTTCTGGTATCCCTAAAGAGTTTGTTATATACAAGTTTCAATGTACAGTAAAATCTGTTTATAACGTTTTCCTTCGGACTTAAAAAATTAAACGTTATATCCGGTAAACGTTATAAGGTAGTTGATAAAAAATAGTGACGTTGTGTTGGGAAGGTGGAATGTGAGTTTAATGGAAGTTAATCCTTCAATATGTGTATGGTCCTGACCTGTGAGTAGATTTATACTTTAGAAATACATGTCAGGCTTTATTCTGTCATGGCCAGGTATTCCCTGCGTTCGGTTACACAGGTGTTCACATGCACAGTTTGTTCATTAAATGTGTTGAAATCTTCCAAACTACAGTAGGAAAAAAAACGTTATATACGACAATGTTATAACACTGGGACCTAAATTCAAATACGTTAGAAACGAAAAAAACGTAATATTCAGAAACATTATATCCATATATTTTAACATAAATCTATATGGGCGTTTTTTTTCAGACTTTTGGAAACTTTATATGCAGAAAAACATTACAACCAGAAACGTTATAAACAGTTTTTACTGTACATATATTTGAATAAAATATTTTCACACTGTTACTATGATTACAGGCTGAAGAAGTCCTAATGAAATTGAGGGGAGGATCCAGATTCAAAGTGAAGAGGGAACTGGAAATCATCAGGTCTTCTGTTGCCACTGAGAAGGTAAGGTTCACAAAAGATCAGTTGATCAAGGGAGCAAAATGAAACATGCGAGTAGGAAGATATGTGCATAATTATAAAAGAAATACATGTACTAGAAACTACAGTGGAGTTGGTCTATAATGAAGTCAAAGGGGATTGACTTTTGACTTTGTGATAGGCATCCTTCGTTTTGAGCATCTGAATTTACTACATAAATAGATAAATAGTCATTCTTTTCGGGGATTTAATTGCTCTTCGTTTCAGCACTTAATTTGCTTTAAGCTGATACGTTATAGACCGACTCTACTGCATTTGTCATGGTTTGAAATAAGTTTCCAATTTAGATTCAATTTGTCCATCTAAGAATTCATTTTGTAAAAGCATTTTGTGTACGAGGGAGGGTTTAGGACACAAGATCAAGTGTTTTGGTTATTTTACTGTTATACTATCTTAATATGAACAGGACCACAGCTGCTTAGATCTCCTGAGTACAGTGAACAACATGAGAGGTAGGATGTTCATTGCTGCTGGCCTTGTTCTCTTTTTACAGGTTAGTGTAATAAAAATAGCTCTCATAAATTATTGTTATTATACGGTTAGTATATCCTATCAATACCTCATCTTGTAATAAAATATATTCCTTTGTCGAAGATTTATTACTTTATGCTATCCAAAGTTTGATTACAGAAAGGTAAATTGTAGCTCACCAGGTGTCTGGTCATAGATTTACATCGAATGGTATTCACATGTACTTGTAATAGGATATACTTACATACTGTGAATTTTTAATTTGTTTTACTAGAAGACTGGAAAATCATGTTTTTTTAATTAATGAAAAAAATAATTGTGATCAAGGAATATTGTTCAGGACATAACAGAAAGTCTTAATTAGTAAGGATCATTATTTCCCTTTTAAACAGCTTGTGTAGATTATGTAAGATCCCGCTTTAAAACTTATCATGAAATTTGTATGTTACATGATTTTGATTGGCTGAAAATAATAATACTTTTCGCACAAGGTCTAAGGAAACATCTATTAACATGTCAAATATTACCCAGTACAGATATTGACCTTAAATTTGCATTGGTCAATTTTTCAAGCTCTAGTCAATATCACAACATATTTATGGTGTAAATATAAATAATCATGTGATGTTGACCCACATCCTCCACATTTCTAGTCGTTATCATATTGAGCATCAATACTTACTTTCAGCTAACAGGGCAACCAACAGTGTTGTACTATGCTCCGACCATATTTGAGGCTGTTGGATTTGAAACAAATTCTGCTGCAGTTCTGGCAAGTGTTGGTCTAGGGGTTATCAAAGTAAGTTACACAGGAATATTGCATTGTGGATACTGGGAAAGTTTCTCCATTCTTCATCCTCAAAGACATTTGCCCAAATAAGTGAGAGCATGTAGTAGCTAAGTGTTAAAATGATTGCATTTCAACTGAGAGGTTCAAGGGTTCATATCTTCTGCAATGCTTTGCCAATCCTTCAGATGAGAAATTAAAAACAAATAACCCGTGTCACAAGAGAATGTGGCATTTTATTGATCCCGCTCTGTCCAGTAGCTCTAACATCAGAGTGTAAATTAATATTTGAAGCTCTTCACTAGCGTTAAGTGTTGTCTCCAGGCGAGTGAACGATTCAAGAGTGTGATGTAAAGTAAGAACAACCAACAAGCCCAAATAAGTGCTACTGCACTAATGAGGATTTACCCAATTCAATGTTAGACTACTACAGTCTGACCTGTTTTAAGAGACCGTCCAAGAGAAGGAGCAAAAAGGGTTACACATGACAGGTGGTCTCTTAATTCAGGTGATTTATATAGGAAAAAGCCATTTTGGGAAACATGAATTTCGGTCACATCAGACAGGTTTTCCTTTAATTCATTGGGTTGCTAAGGCGGGTTAGACTGTATTGTCAAAACTTACAGTACTGTATTGTTAATTTTTTAGAGTGTAACTAATAATGCCATAGTCTGTGACTGGTGCATTACATTATTGTTAAGAATAATGGACCATGGATTACTATCATCTTTTTATTTCCCCAGGTATTGATGGCTTGTGTGGCTCTCTGTTGCTTGGACAAATGGGGTAGACGGAAGTTTTTGCTCACGAGTGCTATCTTGATGGGAGTTGCTATTCTGACCTTAGGACTGGTGTCTCATCTGGATGACCATAAACAAGGATCAAATCCTTGTGAAGAACAATTTTCTTGTCTCGAGAAATCCACGATTGTATTAAGTGCCAAAACTCAAAATTCATCATACAGCAATACCTCGCATATAGACTTTGATAGGGAAAAGTTTTCTCAAGGTCATATGAAATCCATATCTTTATTAAACTCTAATGATGATCATAGTGGTGATTTAAATGTGAACATTCTAGGAAATCAGTCCCATAATGCAACAGAATCAGCAAAACATGTGCACATACATGGCTCAACATTTGGTAAAATTACAGCGTTCATATCACTCATGGTGTATGTAGCAGCATTTGGAGTTGGATTTGGCCCAGGTGAGTTCACTTTCTACTTGGATACTAAGAAAATCAATATGAAAAAGTGAACAGATATAAATGAACTTAAATGTGGGGAGACAACTGGGTAAAAAATTCAGTATAGACCAAGAGCACCATTACAGCTCTGCGAGATGATAAGTAGTGGCATTTGAGAAAACTGCAAGTAGCCCACTGCAGACATTTGAAAGTAAAGCAAACTACATAACTCGATCATCTTGTTTTGTCCTAAATAGCGATAGTATTTGAAAATAATTTTCTATGCAAGAATGTGATAATAGCTTGAGTGACATCATCAAAGTATTATGTAATATGTTGTATTATGGGTTATTTTTTATCCACATAAACACATGATCCATGAAACCATATTACTCAATGGTAATCATAGTTGAGGCTGACCAAAGCATTTACAGTAAACACAGATTTTGTTTAAAATATCCATGAATTCATTTAGGAGTTGCATTGCTTTTGATTTACAGTGACATGGGTGATTTTGAGTGAACTGTTCCCAGCATCAGTTAAGGGAAGAGCTATTGCATTTGCAACAGTTTTGAACTGGGGAACCAATCTTACAGTCTCACTGACGTTTCTTGATATTATAGGTGAGTTTTAGTTAACTTAACTCCTTTCTGCAATTTATGTCTTTCACGTTTTGCATCAATTAGATATCATTTTTTCTACGATGATTAACTTTAGCTGTTATGGATGATGAATAAATGCTTAGCCTACATGATGAATGTTCAGAACAAGTAAGTAGTAAATGCATAATGATTAGGTTGTCAGAAGAAAAGGACATTGTACCTCTTTCCTGTGAGCAATTAAATATTTCCTCTTTTTCCCTTGATAATTAAAAAAAAATTAATTTAATCTGTATACCGGTACATAGAAAAGTCTGATGTTGAGTCTTATACCAGGTTCACTTGGTATAGGGAGCCCCATTGCTGATTGACTAGAGCATGATCCTTTAACATTTATCTCCACACTGACCACACTGTCTTTATAGATAGATCAGTGTGTCACTATAACTTAAAATTACATTTTAAAAAAGGATTGATTTTCTTCTTATTTCAGCTAGTATAGGTGTATCATGGACCTTCATTGTATTTAGCATCATCAGTGCTGTGGCAGTTATGTTTATCTATACATGTGTTCCAGAAACCAATGGCAAATCACTAGAACAAATTTCTAATGATCTGAAAAAGAGGTATGTATGGTATAGATTTTATTGTCTGCTGATTATAGTACATTTCTTGTAAACAAGGATTCTGATGCATTTGTACCTATTATGCAGAGGGGCAGCCGTGGCTCAGTGATTAGCGTGTTCACCTTCTGATCACGAGGATGTGTCGTTGAATCTGTGTTGCCCTATGGTTTGCTTTCTCTGTCTATGCTTGAGCCAGTAAAACAGAAGGTTCTGTGTCACAGTCAATTTTGGCTTGTTTAAGACCCTCCCTGCTCAATTAGTGCTGAGCAAAGGCCAAATTTGTCACCCATCACTTGCATACATTGACGTCTACAGATTAGTGAAAGATTCTTGAATGGGACGTTAAACAACAATTCAACATACAAATAGAAAAAGCATTACACCAATGTAATTTCTCAATAAGCCCCAAATCCTCCAACGATATCTTGATTTACTTTTGATATTATGATTATCATGTTCTCAAAATTAACCCTGTCTATACAGTCAGCTCCACATATAACAAAATTGAAGGAAGCAAGATATTTATCTTGTTATAGCCAATCTTCATTGTTCAAAATTATGTAGTAATGCTTGGAAAATACCCCAGGAATAAAAAGTCTTCTCGTAACAAGCAGTACCTTGTTACATGGGATCTCATTATTTGCAGAGTTGACTGTATCGATTTTATCTTTTCTTTTTTTTTTCTTTGTTTGGGGTGGTAAAATTTTTGTGGTTCTTAATCACAGTATTATAGTTCCACATTGCTTTTCATTGAACAATAAATAAATGATTTTGACCTTAGTTTATAATTCAACGTTCTGGCACTAGCATAACCTTTTATCTGTATTTTGACTGTATGCCTACTGACTGTACAGCCTTTCTATGGAACAGTCTTTTTGTTGATTGTTGTCAGTTTTCCAGCTTCTTTATTTGTTTACAATACACTATGGAACACTAAGTTAGTTTTTTTATTTCTTTACCTTTTATTGCTTTTGATGTTTTATGTTTTAAATCACAATAAATTGTCTTTATTTTACTCTGTAAAGTTTTGTCAAATATATAAATTTTGTTTGCAGCTTTTTGTGTAAATGTTCATCTAAATGGTAAGCTGTCGCATACGAATGATATGCCTTGGGTTGGGTCAAGCTTATACTAAAACTTGCTATTATGTAATACTAATTGATTCATATAATGACTGAAAAATAACATTTTTACTTTTCTTATAGTTGACTTATTTTCCCAGTTTATTAGTATTGTGGGGTTTGTTTTTTTTTTTTTTTTTTTTTTAGGGGGGTGTCTTTTTTTTAATTTGGTTTTGTGAAAGGTCTTTTGGGTTATAAAGATATTTAAGTTTGCCAATGTAAATGAAGAAATTAAATAACATTGTTAAAATACCATACAATGCTATAGGGTGAATTGGTCGTCATCAGTTTGCATGATCATTGGTAGAAATTGAGCATTGGTGATTTAAAATTCATAGATTTTATATTTCTTAGCTTCATAGCTTTGGTCTTGGGGTGCTTACTTTTTCAACATTTTATAATAAATGTACAGGGGAACTGTGGCTCAATGGTTGGCATTTTTGCCTTCTGATCATGAGGTCATGAGTTTGAATCTGTGCTGCGCTGCGGTTGCCTTTCCTTGTCCTATGGATGAGATAGTAAAAAATAGGTCCTGTGTCACAGTAAATGCTGGCACACTGCTAAATGGCAATAAGTTCTGAGCACAGGCCAAATTTATAGCCCTCCCCTGGCATATGGTGACATATTCTTATTAGTGAAAGACCTTTGAGTGGGATGTGTAACAAAAATATGGGATGTGTAACAAAAATACAATAAAAAAGCAATCAAACCAGCTATATTAGAATGATGAAACTTTGAGTGTGCCTGTTAATCATTTTGATAAGTTGTGTCATAAACTATTAGTATGAAGATCCCATTGAATTTTCTTGTGAGATCCTTATGGGTAAAATGTAAATAATCAGATACGATTGTCTGCGCTGGGTTGTTTGACAAGATCAATTTCCTCTTGTTGTTTCTGCAGTGTGCCTAACAAATTAATCATATACATATATTCACCTTTCTCATAGCTTTTGTAATAAATCTCCAATATAGAAAACTAAACAAATACATGTATCAGTAAATGTAATCCTCTTTGAATTTGGAACTATTTTTCATATTTTTTACCATTATATTGAGTGCTTTTTGAATCAACAATTGAGTTGATGAAGTGAATGAAATATTACACCATAGTCAGTTTGGCATGATTTAACATGTGGCTTGACTACATAAAGCCCTTGCCACTTGCCAAGGCTATCTCTGTAGCCTCAGAGCAGCTCCTTGAGTTTTCATGTAACCAAGATTGTGTTTATTACACATGAACCCCCCCCCCCCCAAAAAAAAATACCATGTCTGTGGACATGTTGAATGCTACAGTGTATTGATAAAGTGTGGTCATGTGAGATATGACCATATCCAAGTAATTTACAACATTGTAATCTAGATTTTAGTCTGTCTGTCTATTTGTCTAGCTGCTGGTATATCTTTCTGTTTGTCTGCAAAACTTATACCATGACCATGTCAGACTTTTGCATACTAATGAATAAAATTTTGATTTTTCACATGTGTGTGAGGGTTTGCTCTGGTAACAAAATATTTTACCTTGTGCCCCTTGACCATCGGTATTGTGCGGAATAAATCATGTTTCTGCTTGATGCTACAGAGGTGCATTGATGTTTCACAAACATTTTTTCCCATGAATATCAATGAAGGCCTACATGCACTTGTTCCTTCCACAGTAAACACTCTGTACCTCCTAAAATGCAATCAAGATAAGTACATCACGACTAATCCTCTCTCTCCCCCCCCCCCCAATTCTATATCATGTTAAGTTTAGATCTAATTATATCTTACTTGTAGTTTTCTTGTTCATTATTTACTTTGTGCATTGTCAACTAAAATAATCGGGTCAGTATCACTGCAAATGAATTTATTTGATTCATTTCTCCCTTTAATTTTATTGTTTCAGATCTGCTTGGTCTGGGATTAAGGCGAGGTGCAGTTCTCTGTCCTGGTGCTGTAACAGAGCTAAAGCTAATGTCTCCATGCATTCATCCTACTCTCATGTGAAAGAATGTGAAGAAACAGTTACCTAGGCAACACAGATGACAGAGTGGTCTCCCTTCCACTGGATTTAATATACAGGAATGGATATCTCAAGCAATTTGCATGGGATATATCTCAAAAGATATGAGTATAATCCATTCTTGATATTTGCGTTATAAATCTAAGTGATGACCAATGAATTTTCATAATAGCCCAGTTTTCAGTTCATTCTGATTACCGTTTACAGTTCATAACTATATGCACCACAAACTATGTGTTCCACATATGTGGTGATGTTGTATGTGTGAAGTCGAAATGATCTTTAATCTTGTCATATTTAGATGTCTTTAAAATTTTATTTCAAATGAAACATATAAAAATATTTTTTGTTAGTTTTTTGGCTCGTGAGACACATATCATTCATTGAATTATAATCCTTGTACTTTTTATTAGACAAAGGAAATATTATTAATTTAAGTAACCAAAACCTGATATGTTATTGGGGAACATTATTTTTGTGTAGTTCTTTTATAATCATGAGCATAAATAGTATTTTACTAGTCTTAAGTACTGGATGATACACTGTACAGTGTTGTTATTCTTACACCATGAGTGGCTCTTACACTAATCGATGATAATTCAGTGTTTATCATGAAGGATTGAATGAAATTACCATGTACATGTACTGTATTTTATATACAGATTGACATATTATACAAATTATTCTATACAAGATTTATGTATTGTTGCTGATCTTTATTATATATATTTTGAATTTCCTCTGTGACTTAGATTATTTTCCAATGAAATACTTGTGCCATATATTTTTTCTACAAGCAATAGTTCAATTTTATGGTGGTTTATTGTTTTTAGTGTTCTAAACACTTGACTAGAACATCATTTATGTCGGCGTACAGTGTAACATTGCCTACAGGTCATCTCATGTAGGGAAACGCCTTACATTAAAGATAAAAAAAATTTGGTCTACATGTATGTCACCATTGTAGTCTCAGTCAACCTGTCAAAAAAGATCACCTCACTTAAAAAAACATCTAACAAATCAGACCAATTTTTATACCCCTGTGTTTTTAAGATGGAGCCTATTATGTTTTGGCATTATCTGTCTCTCTGGCATCAGAATAGCAAGCTACATAGGTACCTGTAGCTTTGATAGGATTTTTTCACTGTATACAGTCAATGCTGCCTTAGCAACCCACTGACTTAAAGGACTACCTGCCTTATGTGACCTAAATATATGCTTCCCAGAGTGGTTTTTTCCTGTGCAAATAACCTGAATTAAGGATCACCTGTCATATGTGACCATCCCTTTGATATTCTCTAAAATCATCTTAGGCTGTATATGTACAGATAAGTCTAACAACTAAGATCACATAGAGTGGCTTGCTTAATTGGCCTGATAAGGGTGGTGATCTCTTTACTTAGGTCTTGTAAACCTTGACTTCAGACAAACAGACTTAGTTTTTATTGAAGTTTAGTTGATTAGAGATGGTTTTTTTGGTGAGGTGATCTACAGTGTTTGTATATACACATGCAATAAGAAGTGCTACATGACAGCAAATAGAGTTTATTCTGATGCCATGACAACTTTGTTCAAGAATGTTATTTTCAGTTTAGTCTGAAAATAAACCATACAAAGTAAGAAATATTGTGATTTTCCTAGATGTTCCTGACAAGTTTGAATACCAGGGTATTCTGTAATCAGGAAATTGTCCAGATTGTACATTATAGACCTAGAATTTGTTTTAAAATTGATGCCATCATTCAGTTTACACTTCATTTATACTTTTACTATTGACCTCTAACATAAAAATTAGCCAATGTACTTAAAATGGTCCTGAGTGCATGTAAATGATTATACCATAGTGGAGTTGAATTATAATGAATCCAAAGGATTTAACATTTCAGTTTGTTAAAGGAAGTTTGGTACAGGCTTATAACAAAGTCAGAGGGGTTAAACATTTGAGAGTGGTGTAAGCTAAGTTTGTTAAAGACCTACATGTATATCAAAATCAAAGAATTGGATATTTGAGTTTGTGATAGGTTTAGTTTGTTTATATTCCTTGTGGGCATTCTTTCATCTATCATCAATGGTTGGGGGTCCAATTTTCCATGTAAAATACAATATATCAATAATTATATTTATATCTGGTCAGAAAACATAATGCACTGTAGTAACTGTTTACACAGACAAACTTGTATGCATGTTCCATGTGCTTGTCTTTGGATGGGAAGGTCAAGAGTTTTCGCCTTGGTAGAGGTATAGCTAGCTATTCCAGACTTTTTGGATAAGTCAGCAAAAACGATAGATATATGTCATCTCATTAAAATATACTCACTGCTTATTGGTCATAAGCCCTGAGAATAGGCCAAAATTTGATGCTTTTCACCCACTCATTGCCATTATAGTATTTGATTTTTATAAAGGATGTTGAACAAAAATACATAAAAAAAAAACATAATTGTTTCATATTGAATTGCAAAAACACACAAAAACCACTTGGATGTAATCTTTTTTAAAGGACCCTTACTGCTTTATGGTCATTTATCCTGAGCATAGGCAAAAACACACAAAGATAATTTGGGTATAATGCATTTATGTGATAGTATCAGTTATTATTTCTCTGAAACTGTACCCTCGAGCTAAGTTTTCTTTGTGATAGGTCTTCCTCGTTACATCCTTCTTTGTTAAAACTATTGTATTGTTTATACACAAACAGTAATTTTGTCAGGGATTCAGTTTGATATAGCAATGTCTGTATCGTAATCTGATTCATTATAGGCTAACTCTACGTGTTGTGAAGTATTTTCTTGTTGTACTGCAATAGAATTTTTTACTCTGCGTCCCAACAAAGTTGGACCAGGAAAAGGGCAAGATAGAAATCTTTTATCGGGTATTTTTTTTATACTACCTAGATATGATTAACCCCATTAAATACCATTTAAGATGTTCATGTTATGTTTTTGTTTTGTCTTTTGTTACATAAGGTAATTAAGATGAGTTTAAGTTGTGATTTTTCTAACATTTTTATATTTTGCTGTATTAGAGTACCCAAACTTTGTTGACCTTGTTATTTGTGTATCTATATATACTTAAGTACTTAGTTGCATTTACATCTATTTCCTTTTTCTTTTTACATCAAAGTGAAACACATCAGTCTGCATGTATTAATTTTTGAACTTGGTGTGATGTGGATAATGAAGAAAGTCACCAGTGTAGGCTTTAGAAGGGGAGGTTACCTTGAATAAAGAATCAACATACAGGGTAGTTTAGAAGTGATTAATGTTTTACAATACCTAGGAATCAATATACAGGGCAGTTTAGAATTAATCAGTGCTTACAATACCTGGAATAAGAAACTTGGAGTTTCATTTTGTATTTAAGGATATTTCTTACCTCAGCTATTTATTGGACCACCAGTTAAATTTATTCAATTTTGTTTTTGTCACATATGAATTAGTTCCAAGATTGACCATGACAGGACAGCTGTACAAGTCCCAAACACCCTGAGCCTATGTTATATTCTTTGATGTAGCCATACTTTAATAGTATTTTATTTTTAGTTTCTTGTTTTATTCATGGGAGTTATTGGGATGTTTCTTATTTCATTTACCAGTATTTTTCTCTTTCTTTTTTTTTTTTTTGATATTAACAGGGTATGTACAAGAAGGAAAAACAAAATCTCTTATTTCCATAGTGCTAAGATATTTAAAATTACAGTCTAACCTGCCTTACTGACCCACTGAATTAAAGGAAACCCTGTCTTATGTGACCTAAATGAGTGGTTCCAAAAATAGTTGTTTCCTAGTAGTTTCCTCATAGTTTATATAAATCACCTGAATTAAGAGACCACCTGTCATATGTGACCCATTTTGCTCCTTCCCTTGGACGGTCTCTTAAAACAGATTAGACTGTACATGTAAAAGACCAACCTGTGAACTTTTTATTGTGATAATAAATGTAACATATTATACTTTATAATTGATAAGTGGAAATGAAATGTATAGCATTCTCTTGTAACTTATCATCTGATATTACCATTTGCCTCTTGTTTATCACATATGTACATGTTTTTAAATACCATTATTGGCAATGTTATAACCATACTGTTGCCTTTCTTTTATCTTGGTTGTGAAACATTAAATATGATCATCAAATGAAACCATATACCAGATTAAATGTACTACAGTGAAACCTGATTTTAAAGTCCCCTTGAAGACACAAATGGTCAGTACTTTAAATTGATTGTGACAGTATCGTTCTCCTTATGCTTATATTGTACATTTGTCTATTTTTCTCTAATTTGGTACATAAATGTCAAGACATATCAATTAAAAATGGGGAATTTCCTGCATGAATTCCAAAAACAGATCATGCCATGATGTATCTGTACATAGTTACATACAGCTCTTTTGTGATTTGATTATACACACAAATATTCCGCTAGTGAGAGTTCATGTACTGACAAATCTGACTTAAAGCAGTGCTACTTATTGGTTCATTTTGTTGAACTCTGATGATGTGTTCACACATATTCTAGTGTTCAGTTACATTTGGGTTTTTTTTGTTGTTGTTGTTCAAAGTCCCTCTAGTTTTTCTTTTTTGCATGGGATATAACTGGAAAATTCAGCAAAACTATATTTTTCTAATTAAGATGATAGTGTTAAGTTATTCAGTTTTCAGCCTTTTTCTACAATATGGCTTTAAGAATATTCGAATCATAATAGTGAGCGCCGTTCGCAAAGCGAACTCATAGACAACGTGTGTGCATATAATGCAAAAAAGGGAGAGAACTGTGTC
>JACSZP010046094.1:0-16217 GCA_016161895.1 Pinna nobilis | reverse complement strand
TTCTGCAAAGGATTATGGTAAAACAGTCGGTCAGTATAGATGTCAATCAGTTTTCATGTGATTTACGTCATATACAAAGCAAAGAGCTACCTATCCTAATATTGGCCCATAGATATAAAAGTATTTTTTTGAAAATACATCTTACATTTCCGTAACGATGGATCTGCTTATTCGTTCAATGCTATTTAACTCATCCTTTCATCCAGCTTTAGAGGAGTTCGTGTTACCAAATCTTTTATGTTATTTTGTAGATCCCTATTTGTAGTATCATCTCCCTTTTTTTCTTGGTTTTTGTTTGGCCCTGATCTTGCCTTTTGTTTGATTCATGATTTCATTTCCAATATCAATTAATTTTAAATCAAGAACTTGCCGTTCCAAAGTAGTAATACCCCGTCCTATCCTACCTATGGTGTTTTCATTTCAGAACTTAAACATTTGGTAAAGACATGTTCCCTATATGAATACTTTACGCGGAGAGCTGGACGACTCTTGAATTAACTACTCATACACGGATACATTGTTGAGCGCTTGCAATCGTCACTACGGAAGTTTTACGGAAAACTTTTTAAACAATATGAGGTTCCTCTTTCAGTTTTGTTGGTTGATATGTTGATATTCCTGAACACGACCATTTGCAGTGACTACCCTTTCTTAATCATATTACGAGAACATTGTATTTTCAACACAAATCGACATTTTACCATACTCTTAGGGTTTCAGCACAACATTTACGACAGGTGTGGTATGCCAACAAGGTGACAAGACACCTGGTCCCATCCATTAGGGATTGCATTTTCATGTAGAGGTTGTTTTTATTCATCGACTTGTAATATGTATTATGACTTGGATTTATTTTTAAGAGTTCCCTTTAAGAGTACATGTAATGCCTTATACTTATTGAAACTCACTATTTTATTATTCCGTTATTCCAAGGTATATGTGGAACTTACGATGGCAATGACAACAATGATTTGAGAATGCCAAATGGTTCCCAGTATTCAATACCTTACCAAGATTTTCGTCCGGACGAATATATAAAGACCTGGAGGTATGCTGTCAAATAGGTTAAGGTAGAGAATGGTTTTTTGGTTGAACATAGGTAGACGGGGTCCTTTCAACCAATTTGTATAACAAACGTAATGGTTATGATGTTCTCGCCATCATTCCTTATTTGAGCTGCTATACTCCTTCTTCGCCTTCATCTGATGATAACGTATGGCAGATGATCCAATAACACAGAACACATATTCAACATAAGAATAGCTTGTATACAGAGTTAAATTTCTAAGTTGTACCTTATAGTCACAAAGGTATAAAAAAAATCACTATTTCTACTGGTATGATGAACTTGTTTGCAATTAAAACGTTTCACTCAACGGTTTCGAAGGTGGAAGATATATTCAGTTAACCTGTAAAATAGAAAAAATCACCATTGTTGGGAATGAAATTTTACATATATCTTAACACATTTTAGTATATCTTATACGTTGAACGACATTTAATGAAAAGTGAAATTATGATAACCATGACATATACATCGAAATTGTCAAAATTGTCTTTCGCGGCAGTGAAATGAGAATTCCAAATGATATTTTACATTTATTATAGAGTTGGCGATTTGGTTGAAGCCTCGTTGTATAGAGGGGTGTGTACCAATCAATCAGATATCGATCCATTACCGATGCGTAGTTACTGCGAATGTTCATCCGGGGACTTACATGACTGTGACGGAAGTGCAGACATCGACCCTTGCAACAGGATCGACGCAGATTCCTCGCAAAATTTTATACATGGAGGTAATTAACCCACCAATACACATCTTTTTAGATTAATTACTGTGAAAGATAAATATGCTATCAATGTATAGTATTTAACTTATTCTATTTCTTAATTCTAAACGTACTTGTAATCATGTAAAACTGAGGATTGTATTTCGTGCAGAGGGGCGAAAAAAAAAACATTCTCATTATTTTTTAAACCTAAAGCGACAAACTATATTTTCTTCTCGTGGTTCTGAAAGAGTAAACAAATTTCTAGAAACTGTACCCTACCTTTATCTTATATATACAATAAAAAAGGGAAGGGTGAAGGAAACCATTTGTTTCAAGGCACCTACAAACTTTTGAATTCTACATGTTAAACACCTTTTTTGTATATTTTTCCGATATACTAAATATTTTTTTGAGAAAGTTAATGCACTCTTTCACTAACAAATTTAATCAATGATGTTTAAATTCACAATATAGTACATTGACACACGAAATCGAAACGAGCGTTTTTGCAGTTATCGTTCTTTAGGCAGTCATCAAAACTATAGAAACTCCAAATGAGTTACGAGGATTACTAATTTTCGCTCGTAATACATTTTGAGTGATCTAATTCAGCCGAGTGCCAGAATCGATAACTCATGCAAACATGCTCGTTTCGATGTTTGATCAAACGATGGTTTTCATCTCCCCTGTGAGTATTGGCGATTGTCTTCGCCTCAAGCTAAAATGGAAGACATTCAATAATCAGGCTAAAATGAAAACTACCTGAGGAAAAACACTGAAGTGCTGTATTTATGCCACGGGTAGGTCCTGAAGGAGCGGCCAAAAAGTAAGCAAAGGACATTGTATTCAAAAGACACTTTTTTTAACCAGTCAAAATGAAAACTTCCATTCTTTCGCTCGGTGTAACTTCAACCACTTCTTGCTACAACATCACTTTTTACTGAAACTGCTTAAGATAAAGAAATACCTAATTTTCAAAACTTAGAATAATTTATCGCTAACTATTTTATTTTTGTATCTCGTTTCTCCATGCGGTATCTTTATTTTCCGCTATTTAGTATTATCTCAATTGTATTATCTCAGAGACATGCATATGTCTTACTATCACAACTGTAAAAAAAAAGGGAAACAAATTCTGCAATATGGGCTCATGCTCCAGACCCAGGGGCATCACGTTGATTACATTTGTAACAGTAAAGACAAACTTCTCCTGGACACCTGATCCCATCTCAATGCACTTGTTTTCCACGTTTAGTCCTGTATTATTCTAGACTTAAGGAATTGATCTTTCGAATATCCTTTGGTATTTCTTCAAATTTACTTATTATTACAAAATCAAACTTGAATATATACAAAGGAGCCTCATTAATCCGGACACCTTCGTTCCCAAGCCAATTGTCCGGATACATGAAACGTCCGTATTAATGAATCTTACATATCATAATGTGCAAGGCAATCTAGAAATTTTGTTCCCTGGAACTTTCGTCCGGAAGGTGAAGCATCCGGATTATTGGCGTCCGAATTAATAAGGCTCGACTGTATAGAGCTTCTATTTTCTCATTTTGTAGGTAGGGATATCACTAATGATCTAGTTGCCAAGGCCGAGGCGCCACCTACAAAGTGTTTGACTAATTTTCCCGACGCCGGTTTTATTTACAATGACACATATGAACCACCGGTAAGATTATTATTAAACTAGGGGAAAAATACAATGGGACAATAAAAACCCTTGTATGTATCTATTTTTGTTTTAAAATCTGAAAAAGGGGCTGTATGTCTTATACCAAAAACCATGCTTGCCTTTCTCCATAAACAAGTATAGTATGGTAACGCAATGGCGAACCATTTCTGTGTCAATTTCAGTTATTTGAATTGAGGATTTGAATAACTGACACCTCTTGATGGGGGCGCCGTGGCCAAGTGGTTAGCATGTTCGACTTCTAATCGAAGGAACCTGGCTCAATACCCACGCCACGGTACGGTTGGTCGTCCCTGACATTCGGATGAGACAGTAAAAACCGAACCCCGTGTCACAGTAGGTGTTTGTACGTTTAATAATCCCCCTCCTGCTCTACGGCCATAAGTGCCGAGCACAGACAAAATTATGTTGCCCTTCACCGGCACACGATGACGTCTCTATATATGTAGAAGATTCTTGAGTGGGACGTTAAACAACAATACAACCAACCAACAAACCTCTAGAGTGAAAAATATGAATATTTATACGTTCCAGTATCATAAAAAGCTTTAAATTTGTGTAGATATTTCCTAGGGGAACCAGTGGGAAATTGGTCGACTTTGTTCGTGTCTTTATTCATTTAAAGTGTTTTAATAGGTAGGACTGATGTACTCACTGCTGTGTCGTCATTTGACATACAGTGGAACCTGTTTTAAGAGACCACCTAAGGGAAAGATAAAAAAGGGTCACATATGACAGGTACCCTCTTAATCCAGGTGATTTTTATATTAAAAATAAACATTTTTGGAACCATCCACTAAGGTCACATAAGAAAGGTTATTTTTTTATTTTGTGGGTCGCTAGGGCGGATTTAACTTAAAATCTTTTAGCGTTACTGGAAAGGTCAAGTATCCCTTTATTCAGCTCAAACAATTTATCATGCAAAGTACCATTGTTATAACCAAATTTGTTAATGAAATAGACATAGGTGATGAATTTATAATGATAAATATTAAAAACGTGCAATAATATATCGGTATATATGTATATTGAACAAGATCCATATTTATAATTTCACAGTGCTAGACTGAATGACTCATTCTCAATAAGCAAATTAGGTACAATGTATTTGAGTTCATGTTCTGGCGATAAAAAGCTTTTTGTCCAGTTACGAAATAACACATATGAAATCATAAAATATACTTCACACTGATTTCATATGTATTATTTCATAACTTGAGAAAAAAGTAATTGTCCGTGCTTTCATTTGGTACTAGTGGCCAACATTTCAGATGAAATTTCTAAACATATCTAAGAGGCTTTCTCAGACGGTTTATACTATTATAATGCAGCTCCCTTAGAAATTGTAGTATAATAGATCCAGTCCGCCATGTGGTCATACAGGTTCGCCCTTCCTTTCCGTACCATCTTCAATATCCATTAAAGCTATCTCGCTTTTCCAGGACCGGTCATGGCCTACACCGAGCAACATATCAGAAAGCGCAGCAAGGGAGTATTGTAACAACTATATTACAACCTATGAGTTATATAGAGCATGCCAAAACGTCACTGGTCTGAATCTCAACTGGGCCATAGAGTCATGCGTCACAGACATCAAGGTGCGTATAGTAAATTCAATATGGCGTCTAGTACCTTTATAATATTTTCAGTATATACAAGTGAATCAAATTTATTTCAACACGGAAACCTCGTTATAACGATTTATAGATAAATAATTTTCCTTCATGAATCATAACCGACTTGTGGCATCAACAACGAGCAATGTCAAATTTAACAACTAATTTGAAGACAGATATCGGGTTGTGGCAAAGTTTGTCACTAGTTTTGAGTGAGTAGTGTCTTCCGCTGATATATTTAATTTGGTAGGATATATTTGCTTGATTACTCGGGGACGTTCGTTGATCTATATACTGTATGATTGTTTATTTGCTCTTGTTTTATGCCACATTCGACAACCTTTCAGTCGTACGATAGTGGTAAGTTTTTATTGTTGGAGGAGAGATTCCGGGTACAAATGTACTCGGAAAAAGACCACGAACCTTCAAAACTGGCAAACTCCCTGACATAACCATTTACTGTACCCGCTGCTGACAAGAGGTGAGAGGCTTAATGGTTTGGAGCGCAATGCTGTAACCATGTGGCTATGGTTGTCCCTGTATCATACTTGCCAAGTCTTAGTCATAAACAGTGAAATCTTCTATGTGTGGTTTTTAATCTTACGGCTTCATTATAAGAAAATTGCATATATCCCCTACACAATTTTGAAGAGTATAAAATCTAAAAATTTAGAATCTCCCATGTGGAATTGAAAAAAATCATTCATAATTATTAATCAAGATTTAAGTACATATGTATTTCATATTCTTGGGTAGTTAGGAACTTAAAACTGAACGCCAACTGATGACTCAAAGGTTGGGGTCTGTTGTAGTAAACAATGTCATCATAAAACAAACAAGACGTTAACAAGACAACAAGAAAAATCGTGAGTACATTCTTCCTAATGACGCAAGTGAGAAAGTCAATTTAAGAACTGAGAAGAAACGTGTTTAAGTAAATAAAATGTTTTGTCTATAAAGCCGTGATAACTTCACACGATCAAAATTAATAATTAAAATTCCATACTTATGAAGTCCGCAAATTTTTAACTGATTATTAGAATATGACTAAGACGCAAAATAGGTAAGTATGCAATAAATATATCGATTTTCACCTTCATCTTAACCTTTCGAGAGTAAATTTTCTTTTACTCCTGAGAGGTAGACGTAATTAAAGCTGGATATTGCGACATTAAACACCTTGAATATACGTATTTGTCATAGTATTGTTTAACGCCCGACTCAAGAATTTTTCACTCATATGGAAACGTCACCGTATGACGGTGAAGGGCGATAAATTCTGCCCATGCTCGGCACTGCTGGCTGCAGGGCCGGGAAGGTTCTTAACGTGCAAGCACCTACTGTGACACAGGACCTCAGTTTTTACTGTTTTTTCTGAAAGATAGGGACGGTCATCCGCAGCGTTGCGCTGCGCGGATTCGAACCCCGGACCCTTTGGTTCGAAGTCGAACACGTTAAGCACTCAGCCATGGCGTCTCCTTGAATATACTTAGATGTATATATCACATAAATACTTCAATATCAATGACATCATGTGTTGTGAGTGTATATGATTTGAATAAGCACATACGATCTGGTGTATATCACACTCAGGCTGAATTGCTTTGAATGTATCATTACAGAACAGAATCTTTGACGTGAAATATTGTGTATTTTGTTGTATAAGGCTAAAAAATAAATCCAACAGAAATTTGTACATTTACTGTACAGCACAATGTCGAGTTTTGTTGAATGTCCGAATGAATTATCTTTACTCATTCTACTTAACTGCTTTAGCATTGAGGTAGACATGGCGAAGTATAGTGTGCATGTCGGTGGCACAACGTGTAAAGTCCCTCCAGAATAAGTTTATAAATGGGGAGTCAATCCATTAACGCGGTTCAACCGGTTCAACCAGTAGAATCACAAATGGAACGCTCGGTTCATACCGGTCCAAGTAGTCCAACGTCAGGGTTTGAACTCGCAAGATCCAACATGGCTTCCTGTATAGAAAAAATACCAAGATTGTTCCATTTATGGCGCAGATCTATTTCTGTTGAACCATAAACAAGGAATACAACCCTGGTCATCTTCAGCTTCTTGCTGCTTAACCGTAAATGAGAAATTAAAAATACATGTACATTGTACTGAAAATTCAGTTTTATTCGTGAGAATTTTATTTTCGCGTATTCACGCGACATAAATAACGCGCAAAAATACAGTTCTCCCTAATACTGTACATATAGAAATTTTTGCGGAACTTTATTTTGGCGAGTCAGCAGTTAAGCAATTATTCGCGATACTATGTATGCCTATATGCATGTTAAGTATAATAGTTTATGTAGTTTGGTGCATGTTAATTTCATGTTAGTATATTAAGCTAGAACTTTAATTTTGCGAGTTAGTGTTCTCGCGATATTACGCGAAATTGAAATTTTCGGGTATAAAACCGAATTTACGGTATACTTATCTGACATTGACATAAAACGTAAATTATGATAATTAATATTCACGCTGTAAAAAAAAATATTGTATCCCAAATAAACGCATTACTCCTGATTCGCTGAATTAAGGCTCCTCGATAAATTCTGGATTTACTGTACATAGAAGCGCCGATACGGCTTATATACAAATCCAGCTAAAACAAGCGCAAGCATAGTACAGTTCAATTACTTGAGTTTTTTCTATGATGTCACGCGCTCTCTATACTGGGCCTGTATTTGCTATATTGATATGTCATCGTAGACATAGAATTGCACATAGAAGTGATTTCTATAACATAAACCTCGCTAAAATAGCGAGCAGCACGGTAAAGATTTCTGTCTGAAATTCCGTTTCTATGAATGGATTGATAAATCATTATGATATTGCAGCATGATATAACACTCATCGTATGATGCTGATGTAGCATCCAAAATTCAAAATCGACAAACAAACAAACCCATTGTTAAAACAAAAAGGGACAATATTGCAAACAGCAATCCACAGAACATATATACCTAAAACAAATAGAGTAACACTAACCCCACTAAAACCGTAGATGAGTTCAGGTCCCCCGGAAGGATAAAAAAGTCCTGCTTCTCACGCGGCAAATGTATGTCACCTATATTTAAAATCTGGAGTTAGTTCTCTTCCGTTGGTGGTCGAAGACGAATAAAGGACGGTATTAGTTGTGAAACAAAGGGAAATATACAATGTATAAATAAAATAAGTACATTTACAAGAATGCACAAAGTCCATAAAATGATTCTTGTTTCTTCTAGATGACAGACAACATGGAATTGAGTCGAAGTGCTCTGGCATCCGTCATACAGAGATGTCTTATAATTATCCAGGCTGATACATCATACTGGCAGAATGTTTCCGGGTCTGTTGTACCAAATATGGACATTCTTGGACACATATGTCCATATCAATGTAGTGGACATGGATTGTGCATTGAAGGTATACATATTCACTCATTATGTCTGAATATTAAATACGTGTTTTCTGTACGAATGTTTTGTTTGATTTGTGCTGCGAATTCATTACATACAGAATTCATAGTCGGATATAAAATGCCTTGTTTAAAAATAAAAAAAAATCAAGGGAACTAATTAATCATAGTAAACTGCATCCATACTTCAATGTATTATATTGAACTGTTGTTTAACGTCCCACTTAAGAATATGTCCTCTATGTGGAGACTTCACCGTGTGGAGGTAAAAGTCGAAAATAAATAAGCCTATGCTCGGCACTTATGGCCGTTGAGCAGGAAGGGTTCCTTAACATGCCAAAACCTACTGTGACACGGGGCCTCGTTTTACACTGCCTCATTCGAAAGACAGGGACGGCCTACCGTACCGTGGCTCAGGCTCGAACCTCGGACCTACTGATTCGAAGTCGAACAAGCTAACTATTAGGCCAGGACACTTCAATGTCATTTGAAGGATGTAAAAGAAATCTAGCATCATACGAGTGAGTAAGTAAATCTGAATCACAAAGTAATCGACCGTGATGTTATGAGGTAATAATGATAAGAAGTTAATTTGGCGATATATGTGGGAAAAAATCAGTTTGAGGTTTTATTTGGATATAATTTGCCTTAAGCTTTCCTATTAATGGTGAACATGTTGTTCTATACCATTATTGTTCGGATAATATTTTTTCAGCGACATGTCAATGCGACACAGGATTCGGAGGCGTAGATTGTTCCGTAGATATAAGTGGACCGCCGGAAATTACGTCATCTTTGCAGCTACTTTGTGATATACGACAAGCTAACTGCACGAGTGTAACTTTGTACAGCGATGGCTTTATACAGAGTGATTCATTGATGTGCAGAGTACAGAAAATGAACGTGAGCGTGACACAATAACTTTTAGTTCCAAATCTTACAAACAAAACAACATTCAATTCAATTACATATATGTAAATTACTTAGACAATTAATTTTACTTGAAATTGTTTATTCTTATTTGTTCTGAAACGGTGCTGAGTCTAAATTTACGCTTTAATATCACATTACCCTTTACAAGTCGTAAGAGGTCAAGAATGACTTGTTAGATGTACATTAATAACGATAAGTGTGGGTTCAAACCTTCACACATACGAACAGAAGAATTTAATAGATATCTTAAAAAGATAATTGTGATAACATCACAGAAATTATTCTAAAATACAATATGTGGCAACAAATGAACATGTTCTACATTTTCTATGTATTTTGTTGACAACTTCTTCGTAAATATGTCATTCTTAAAAGCAAAGATACTTTTTATAGACATTAACATGGGAACCCGATGGATCCGCCACAATGACACCAGCAGTGTATGATAGTTACGATCAAGTGCACTGTTTCCTGCCTACTGAGATTGCAGCGTACAACGTATCCATTAGCAACGACGGTAATTTATACAGCCGATGGACAACGGTCATTTTGTACGATTCCAGCTGTTATTTGTGTGATGAAAACAATTGTACCCAAAAGGTTTGTTTGTATATTTTACACAAATACCAATTCAAACCCCATTATATCTACTGCTGATTCCTTACATATCGCGAATATTCAAGTCCGCGAATATGACGTTTTTAGTAAAACCACGAGAACTTAAAATCACAAGGCCCGCCATATGGAACTTAAATTTCGTGTTCTCAAACGTGCTCCCTAAAAGTTAAACCTACTTCTGTTAAAATAATAAATCAAGGTTCGTGTGTCATTTTCCCTTTTGAAGCAAATATGTGATCCATATATCAGATCAATTCAAGGCGAGAATTTAAAACTTGTGAAGATGTCCACTCTCGAAATAACGCGAATATTAATTTCTCGCTTTTATTTAGAAACCTACAGTATCTCATGTAATTATCAAGGTGGTGCAGCTACGGTAATTAAGACCAAGACAAAGGAACTGTGTGTTGATGGAACTATAGTCCATATGACTTGGTTTTACAGTCCGATTCGAAGATGAGAGTTGGGTTTTAAATAAGACTAATGTCAAATGACTAACCCTTTAATTTTCAAGGAAGCGTAGAGAAACTATGAACAAATGAGAGTTAGGAAAATTACGGGATATACTGTAGATTACCTTAATTTCACGTATACCACATTTCGCGACGTCATGTTCCAAATTCTATTCGCGAATATTTGATTTCGCGTTCGTCGTCTAAAAGAAATTTACTCGTGACCAGCTTAGTTATTTCGTATTATCAATATTTCTGAATAATGAAATAAAAGACATTTGCAATCGAAAAGAAAAATAAAGATAAAAGAATGGGGTAGGTATAATGGACATTTAAAAAGGTACGCTATAGACCCCTGTTATATGCAATTTATTCGCGAAAATAAGGAAATGAATGTGTATCTAATTACGCGATGAATTATATGAGAGTCGCACATTAACGCAAAAATAAATTACACGCGAAATAAAGGTAATCTACAATAATTTACTGAACATGTAAAGATTTTTCAGATGGTGAGTATAATGTTTTAGAAACAATGTTGAAAATAGATCAGTAATGTCGTTGAAGATGAGAATCGGTCTAACATTTCCCTCTTTTAGAACGCAAGCTGTAATGAATTGTTTAGGTCTTACATCACCAGTTTTTACATCATCTTTGACTTCAATGTGTAAGAAATTATTTGTATTTTATGTTCCTGAATATGAGAACTTACCGTCTGAAAATTGAAGATAGATTAAGGGCTATCGAGCACCTTTTTCATGAAATGATTTTTAACGCTGTTTCAGATTGACGTGTGCATAATTGACGGAACCTGCTACGGGAATGGCGTATTTCTCGCAGCAAATCCGGTACAGATCTGCGATACATCTAGGTCAACAGTTAAATGGACTTTACTGACTAGTAAGAAATATTAGAATTATTATTTAATTTTAAAAAATGGTCGCATTTTTAATGAAAGTGAACTGACAAAGAAATTTAATATGAAGATTTTCCATGTAAATTTTTAAATATCCAGTAATTAAAGATTTTTTTCACACTTTTTTTCTGAAATGTCAAGGTGATAAACCCAAATAAAACTCGTGAAAAGTTGAAACGTCCATTTCCTAAGCAACTTTTCAACCAATTAGAATGTATATCGCAAAACACTACGTCATGATTATCGGTAAAAAATCAATGTATTCTATTGGCCCTGGCTGTGTGGTGCGGAGTACTGCAATTCCGTATGTCCACTGTGCTACCAGAAAACTCTCTGTGGAATTGCGCTAGATTGTTTCATCGCGTCATATCTTATAAACGTGGATAACAATAAAAGACAATATCTAATGGGTGAAAAAAATTTTCTAAAATAAAACTTTTTAGTTCATAGCTGAAAATCAATTGGTTTTATCTATTGAATAGAATGCTCAGATATCAAGTAATATAAGGTCCATGAGAAATAGAAAAGAGACTACTGATACTGCAAAATGAAAAAGTAACTTTAATAGACTTCTGTAAATCCAGAAATTTTCGCGAAACTTCATTTTAGCGAATCGATGGTCATGCAATTATTCGCGATACTATATTTTCGCGAGCGTGCATTTACGTCAAAAGTTTGTGTTGTTTGATTCATGTTAATATCAGGTCAGTATATTTAGCGAGAACTTTACTTTGGCGAGTTAGTGCTCTCGCGTAATTACGCAAAAATAAAAATTATCGCGAATAAATCTGGATTTACAGTATTAAATCAAAACCAATAACATTTGTTATTTAATTTTCTTGCAGACACTTCGCTCAGTTTTCTGGATTATTCCTTCTTGTATTTAAGAGACAGCACCCTCGTGACACAGGCTGGGAATTTTTCTGTTTTAAATGGGCCCTTGTTGCAAAATGAAGCTGAAAGAATTTTTGTCACTCTTAATGGAAGTACTCAGTATATTTTGGCAGATGCACTGAATTACACTTGTATACGTGACCTTCACCTTTGTTTTTACGGCGTCACGATCGAGTTCTATCTCACTATCTTAGAGCTTAAGGAGAATATGTATATCTTTTCTAATGCTGGGCAGAGGTCTACTGGTCGTGGGATTTCAATGTATTATCGATGGGGAAGATTAATTACAACATTCAGTAATGCTGAACAAGAATGGACCGTGTCGACAAAGGAGGTTTTGATTGGTCCGTTTTATCACGTGATGATCACGTGGAGCAAGTATACTGGCCTACGGCTGTACCTGAATCAGACTGTTGTAGTTCAAAACCGATATTATGTAACCAGAAGTATAAACGTAACCATATCCGGATACTTTTACATTGGAAGATCAGCTGATCCGGGGACTTTTTCCCAAATGCGCATGACCGGATGGATGGTAACGGAAGCAGAAAAAGATATCATTGATAGCATCCATTTATCAGGTTGGACATTTCGCATACTAAAGCATGTTCACAAATCATCTGCGTACATGTGTCAAAAATTTAATTGCAAAAGAATTTATAAAATACACATATATGTATAAATTATTAAAAACTCAATTATCGAAAAATCTTCATCTGTTTGCATATCGGTATTTACGTATTAATGTTCAGGATAAGACATTTTTGTCACATTACGTAAAAAAATCAGAGATATGAGAAATTGCCTTAATAATGATAAATTAGTTTAAAACAACGTAGTTCAATATGGGGCGGCCGTGGCCTAATGGTTAGCGTGTTCGTCTTTGTTATGTGAGGTCCGATTTCGAGCTCTAGCCACGCTACGATTAATTGACCCTGTCTTTCGGATGAGACAGTAAAAAACCCAGGCCCCATGCCACAGTAGGTATCGGCTTGTATAAACACCCTCCCTCCCATAAGTGCCGAGAACAGCCAAAATTTGTCGCCCTTTTTACTCCTACACGGTGACGTCTCCATGTAAAAGAAAGATTTTTGAGTGGGACGTTTAACAACAATACAACCAACCAACGAAGCAAGTATTTTAACATCGCCAATAACCAGTACTTCTTTTTGTTTTCTATATATCAAATTAAAGGTATATTATCCCTGGTTGAAACACGGAAGTATAACATGATTAATAAAAGTACATTTAAATGATCTTTCAGATACTGTACCGAGTATTGATACAACTATAAGTAGTGTTTTATGTGACATCCGGACAGAACCATGTTCAAGAATACTTATTTACGGAAGTGGCTTTATAAATTCAGTCCAGTTGATGTGCCATTTTGACCTAATTCAGGTAAATTTTCGAAAACGGTATACCTTCTTCAAATTAATCAGAGAGTCAGCTAAGCATCATTTCCTACATAAGACTATGTATGGCTTTCTAGAAAATTAACAACCAAAGGTTGATTATCTGAAATTGATTTGAAGTTTATTATCCTCTCGATAAAGAAGTTTATATGCCATGTTCTAACTTTTGAATTTACCAGGTGGGTGGTCAATACAAAAGTTAGAACATGACAAGTCTGCCGTTCCCTTTCCATGACTAGTACTTTTTGCATGAATATTACATACTAAAATGTTAAATTTGTGTATCAAACTAGCCTATTTTAATATCATTTTCTCACAAAATTTTATTTGGCCTATTTGTAATAAAACTTTAGACGGACAACTTTTCCCTTTTGTGTGCCCATCAAAACATACAATAGACAAAGGAACAAAAAATATCCACAGGCACAAATAACTGACGTGATATTCATCTCAAATTGGTCCCAAAACCTGTGATGTGCGGCAAGAAGTTTTTGATTATCAAAGTATTATCACACTCAAACAAATGTATTTTAACTGAATTGTGTATTCCTTTCAGGGCTCTTACTACGTCAGTACCAATACCTTGGTAAACCCGACATCGTTAGCTCGTTATCATAATTCCACCCTGGTTTCATGTGATGTGGACACTAACACGTCTGTGACCATTAGAATCAGTAACGATGGCATCCATACGAGCACAAATGCAGCACAAGTAGTGATTTATGATTCATCCTGCCTTACCTGTCAGCTTAATTCTGAAAACACAAATGTGTTCTGTACATTGGAGGTAGGTACATATACCGTAAAACCTGCTTTAGCGATCACCTGTATGTAAAGACCACCTGGTCACAAAGACCATTTTTCTGCCCCTAGTAGTACCATTTATGTACTAATCAACCTCTGTATAAAGACCACCACTCTATTGAGACTGGGCTGGGCACCATAAAACTTTTGAATTTTGTTAAGTCTGAAAACCTTCTCAAATCCAGCTCATCCTGAATTCTGATTGGCTGAGAGACTAGATTCTCAGACTTAAGTCAATTTTGAAGTTGTATGGTGTTCAGCCCCGGTTTGCTTGAATCCCTCAGGAGGTCGTTATATACTAGTTTTATTGTATAGTCTTCATACAAGATGCATTTCTTCTTGTACCAATTCACTTTTTGTAAAAGGAAAAGTTATTTACTCTGATGAGATAAGGTAATTATCAAATACATTAACGGGGGACTTACCTATGCCTCTGAACAGTAAAGACATTGTTACTGTATGGCGAGCATCGGAATTCTTAAAAAAAATATCTACCTTTACTTTTCATCGTGACAAAAGTACATTACAGCTAAGAATCTATACGGAAGTACTAGAAATACAAATTATGTTGAATAAGATACATAATAACCTGTCTTAAGAGGCCGTCCAAAGGAAGGAGCAAAAAAGTTCACATGTGACAGATGGACTCTTAATTCAGGTGATTCATATAGGAAAAAACATATGGGAACTGCACATATATAAATCACATAGGACAGGAAGTCCTTCAACCCAGTGGGTAGCAACTGAATCATACGATAACACCAGAACTTAAAAAAAATTATATCATAGTACATGTACTATGAGAATAAATGTTAAAATTAGTATTTTAAAGATTTCATTCATTAACATACCTCTTATACTATATATTCATGTTTCATCAGAGAGAGAGAGAGAGAGAGAGAGAGAGAGAGAGAGAGAGAGAGAGGGGGGTATCCAATTATCGAGACGAATGCATATTTGGCTCGAAAGAGGACTTCTATTCCAATAAACCATACGATGAATTCATCACCATATTATGTTACTTGAGTTATGTTTTTGTTTGTTATGTTTGTAGCCAGATGCCTGCTTTATTGAGGACCAATGTTACACACCTGGGACATTTAACGACGACAATGACTGCTACCTGTGTAATCCAGTTGTAACGAGATCGAGTTGGTCATATTCTACAGGTATTGCTATTACAACCATACTACACGTCCCTTAAGTTGTTGAACGTACTTCATATTGGATTACTGATACCAAAATACATGTTTATAACATAGGCAGTTTTCCTTTGGGAAAATGTTGTGGATTTGCAGTTGTTTCCACGTTGAGCCCGGTATTATTCAAGATTAGTCAAATTTTTAGGACTTGGATTTTTGCATGTCGTTTGGTACTTCTTCAATTTTTTGTTAATTTTTATTTTATTATACACATTTACTACTTCGAATCGAAGGGTCCGGGGTTCGATTCCCGCAGCGCCACTCCGCGGTTGGCCGTCCCTGTCTTTCGGATGAGACAGTAAAAACCGAGGCCCCCTGTCACAGTAGGAGTTGGCATGTTAAAGAACCCTCTCTGCTCTACGGCCAGCAGTGCCGAGCACAGGCAAAATTTGTCGCCCTTCGCCTGCACACGATGACGTCTCCATATGAGTGAAATATTCTTGAGTGGGAAGTTAAACAACAACACAACAACAACAACAAC
>JACSZP010046093.1:0-21780 GCA_016161895.1 Pinna nobilis | reverse complement strand
CTCTCTCTCTCTCTCTCTCTCTCTCTCTCTCTCTCTCTCTGATGAAACATGAATATATAGGATAAGAAGTATGTTTACGGATGAAACCCTCAAAATGCTAACTTCAAAATTTACTCTCATAATATTGCGATATTATTTTTTATTCAGCAGTTATATTATAATGTACATGTATATGATTCAGGTATCATTCAATAGTTCTGAGGTAATCGTATGTTCAGTTAATACCCACTGAGTTGAAGGACTGCCTGTCCTATGTGATTTATATATGTGCAGTTCCTATATGTTTTTTCCTATATGAATCACCTGAATTAAGAGTCCAATCTGTCACATGAGAACGTTTTTGCTCCTTCCTTTGGACGGCCTCTTAAGACAGGTTATTATGTATCTTATTCAACATAATTTGTATTTCTAGTACTTTCGTATAAATTCTTAGCTGTAATGTACTTTTGTCACGATGAAAAGTAGGGGTAGATTTTTTTTTTTAGAATTCCGACACTCGAAATACAGTAACAGCGTGTTTACTGTTCAGAGACATAGGTAAGTAATGTATTTGATAATTACCTTATCTCATCAGAGTAAACAAATTTTCCTTTTGCAAAAAGTGAATTGGTACAAGAACAATTGCATCTTGAATGAAGACTTTACAATAAAACTAGTATATAACGACCTCCTGAGGGATTCAAGCAAACCAGGGCTGGCCACCATAAAACTTCAGAATTTACTTAAGTCTCAGAATCTAGTCTCTCAGCCAATCGGAATTCAGGATGAGCTTGATTTGAGAAGCTTTTCAGACTTAACTAAATTCAAAAGTTTTATGGTGCCCAGCCCAGTCTCCATAGAGTGGTGGTCTTTATACAGAGGTTGATTTGTACATAAATGGTACTACTAGGGCCAGCAAATTGGTCTTTGTGACCAGGTGGTCTTTATATACAGGTGATCGCTAAAGCAGGTTGTACGGTATATATACCTACCTTCAATGTACAGAACACATTTGTGTTTTCAGAATTTAGCTGACAGGTAAAGCAGGATGAATCATATACCACTACTTGTGCTGCATCTGTGCTGGTATGGATGCCATCGTTACTGATTCTAATGGTCACAGACGTGTTGGTGTCCACATCACATGAAACCAGGGTGGAATTATGATAACGGGCTAACGATGTCGGGTTTACCAAGGTATTGGTACTGACGTAGTAAGAACCCTGAAAGGAATACGATATTCAGTTAAAATACATTTGTTTCAGTGTGACTATACTTTGATCTTCAAAAACTTCTTTCCGCATATTTCTTTTTCAGTAAACAGAGGCTTTGGGACCAATTTGAGATGAATATCACGTCAGCTATTTGTGCCTGTGGACATTTTTTGTTCCTTTGTCCATTGTATGTTTTGATGGGCACACAAGACGGAAAAGTTGTCCGTCCAAGGTTCTATTAAAAATAGGACAAATATAAATTTGTGAGAAAATAATATAAATAGGCTAGTTTGATACACACATTTAACATTTTAGTATGTAATGTTCATGCAAAAAGTACTGGCCATGGAAAGGGAAAGGTAGATGTTTGGTTTTTTCAAATAAAGACTAAAAAATATAAACTTCTTTATCGAAAAGATAAGAAAATTCAAATCAATTTCAGATAATCTGAATTTGGGTGATAATTTTATAGAAAACCATACATAGTTTTTTGTAGGAAAATGATGCTTAGCTGATTCTCTGATTGCTTTGAAGAAGGTATACCGTTTTCGAAAATTTACCTGTATCAGGTCAAAATGGCACATCAACTGGACTGAATTTATAAAACCACTTCCGTAAATAAGTACTCTTGTACATGGCTCTGTCTGGATGTCACATAAAACACTACTTATTGTTGTATCAACACTCGGTACAATATCTGAAAGATCATTTAAATGTACTTTTGTTAATCATGTTATACTTCTGTGTTTCGACCAGGGATAATATACCTTTAATTTGATATATAGGAAACAAAAAGAAGTACTGGTATATTGGCGATGTTAAAATACTTGCTTCGTTGGTTGGTTGTATTGTTGTTTAACGTCCCACTCAAAAATCATTCTCGTACATGGAGACGTCACCATGTAGGAGTAAAGGGCAAAATTTTTTAGCTATTCTCGGCACTTATGGGAGGGAGGGTGCTTATCTGTGCCGATACCTACTGTGGCATGGGACCGAGGTTTTTACTGTCTCATCCGAAAGACAGGGGCAGCTAATCGTAGCGTGGCTAGAGCTCGAAATCGGACCTCACATAACAAAGACGAACACGCTAACCATTAGGCCACGGCCGCCCCATATTGAACTACGTTGTTTTAAACTAATTTATCATTATTAAGGCAATTTCTCATAACTTTGATTTGGAACGTAATGTTACAAAAATGTCTTATCCTGAACATAAATACGTAAATACCGATATGCAAACAGATGAAGATTTTTCGATAATTCTGTTTTCAATAATTTATACATATATGTGTATTTCATAAATTCTTTTGCAAGTACATTTTTGTATGCAGATGATTCGTGAACATGCTTTAGTATGCGAAATGCCCAACCTGAAAAATGGATTCTATCAATGATATCTTTTTCTGCTTCCGTTACAATCCATCCGGTCATGCGCATTTTGGAAAAAGTCCCCGGATCTGCAGATCTTCCGATGTAAAAGTCTCCGGATATAGTACCGTTAACACTTCTGGTAACATAGTATGGGTTTTGAACTACAAAAGTCTGATTAAGGTGCAGCCGTAGGCCAGAATACTTGCTCCACGTGATCATCACGTGATAAAACGGACTAATCAAAACCTCCTTTGTCGACACGGTCCATTCTTGTTCAACAATACTGAATGTTGTAATCAATCTTCCCCATCGGTAATACATTGAAATCCCACGACCAGTAGACGACTGCCCAGCATTCGAAAAGATATACATATTCTCCTTCAACTCTAATATAGTGAGATAGAACTCGATCGCGACGCCGTAAAGACAAAGGTGAAGGTCACGTAGACAAGTGTCATTGAGTGCATCTGCCAAAATATACTGCGTACTTCCATCAAATGTGACAAAAATTCTATTAGCTTCATTTTGCAACAAGGACCCATTTATAACAGAAAAATTCCCAGCCTGTGTCACGAGGGTGCTGTCTCTTAAATACAAGAAGGAATAATCCAGAAAACTGAGCGAAGTGTCTGCAAGAAAATTAAATGACAAAAGTTCTTGGTTTTGATTTAATAGTCTATATAAGTTACTTTTTCATTTCGCAGTATCATTAGTCTCTTTTTTGTATTTCTCATGGACCTTATATTATTTGACATCTGAACATTCTATTCAATTGATAAAACAAACTGGATTTCTGTTTTGAGCAAAAAAGTTATATTTCACCCAAAAGATATCGTCTTTTATTGTTATCCACGTAAATAAGATATTACACGATGAAACAATCTAGCGCAATTCCACAGAAAGTTTACTGGTAGCGCAGTGGACATATGGAGTTGCAGTACTCCGCACCAGACAGCCAGAAAGCATAGAAAACATTTTTTATGGGTAATCATGACGTAGTGTTTTGCAATATATATTCTTATTGGTTTATAAGTTGGTTTGGAAATGGAAGTGTCAACTTTTCACGAGTTGTATTAGGTTCTATTGCTTTGGCATTTCAGAAAAAAGAGTGTGAAAAAAATGATTACTGGATATTTAACGAATTACATGGAAATACCTCATATTAAATTTCTTTGTCAGTTCACTTTAACTAAAAATGCGACAATTTTTCAAAAATAACTAACAATTCTAATGTTTCTTACTAGTCAGTAAAGTCCATTTAACTGTTGACCTAGATGTATCGCAGATCTGTACCGGATTTGCTGCGAGAAATGCGCCATTCCCGTAACAGGTTCCGTCAATTATGCACACGTCAATCTGAAACAGCGTTAAAAATCATTTCATGAAAAAGGTGCTCGATAGCCCTTAAACTATGTTCAATTTTCAGACGGTAAGTTTTCATATTCAGGAATGTACAATCCAAATAATTTCTTACACACTGAAGTCAAGGGTGATGTAAATACTGGTGATGTAAGACCTAAACAATTCAATACAGCTTGCGTTCTAAAAGAGAGAAAATGTAAGATCGATCCTCATCATCAACGACATTACTAATCTATTTGACCATTATTTCTTAAGAATTATACTCACCATTTATCAGAAGAATCTTTACAGTTAATTACTGAAGATTACTTTTATTTCGCGTGTAATTTATTTTCGCGTTAATGCGCGACTCTCATCAAACACGAATTCAAATTCATCGCGTAATTTGATACACTTTTATTTTCTTATTTTTGAGAATAAATTGGATATAACAGTGGTCTACAGCGTACCTTTTTAAATGTCCATTATACCAACCCCATTCTTTTATCTTTATTTTGTTTTGTTTTCTCGATTGCAAATGTCTTTTATTTCATTATTCAGAGATATTGATGATACGAAATAACTAAGGAACATAACACAGTAATTAAGCTTTGATACTTCACGTTGATAGAAGTCGCGAATTAATTTCTTTTAGACTACGAACGCGAATTCAAATATTCACGAATAGAATTAGGAACATGACGTCGCGAAATGTGGTATACGCGAAATTAAGGTAATCTACAGTATATTCCGTAATGTTCCTAACCCCCATTTGTTCATAGTGTCTCTGCGCTTCCTTGAAAATTAAAGGGTTAGTAATTTGACATTAATCTTATTTAAAACCCAACCCCCATATTCGAATGGGACGGTAAAACCCAGCTTTGTTATATGGACTATAGTTCCATCAACACACAGTTCCTTTGCCTACATGAGATGCTGCAGGTTTCTAAATAAAAGCGAGAAATTAATATTCGCGTTATTTCGAGAGCGGACATCTTCATAGGTTTTAAATTCTCGCCTTGAATTGATCTGATATATGGATCACATAATTGTTACAAAAGGGATAATGGCATACGAACCTTGATTTATTATTCTAGCAGAAGAAGGTTTGACTTTTAGGGAGTATATTTGAGAACGCGAAATTTAAGTTCCAAATGGCGGGGCTTGCAATTTTATGTTCTCGGGGTTTGACTAAAAACGGCAAATTCGCGGATTTGAATATTCGCGATATGTAAGGAATCAGTAGTAGATAAAATGGATTTTGAATTGGTATTGGTGTAGAACATACAGACAAACCTTCTGGATACAATTGCCTTCATCACACAAGTAATAGCTGGAGTCGTACAAAATGACCGTTTTCCATCGGCTGTATAAGCTACCGTCGTTGCTAATGGATACGTTGTACACTGCATTCTCAGTAGGCAGGAAACATTGCACTTGATCGTAGCTATCATACACTGCTGGTGTCACTGTGGCGGATCCATCGGGTTCCCATGTTAGTATCTATAAAAAGTATCTATGCTCTTAAGAGTGACATTTTTACGAAGATTTTGTCAGCAAAAAACATCGAAAATGCACAACATGTACATTTTTGTCACATATTGTATTTAGCATAATTTCTTTGATATATCATCACAATTATATTCTTAAGATATCTATGTAATTGTTCTGTTTTGTGTGTGTGAAGGTTTAAACCCACATCTATCGTTATTAATGTACATCTAACAAGTCATTCTTGACCACTTACGTCTTGTAACGGTAATGTGATATTAAAGCGTAAATTTAGACTCAGCACCGTTTCAGAACGAATAAGAATAAATAATATTCAGGTAAAATTAATTATCTAAGTAATTTACATATATGTAATTGAATTGAATGCTGTGTTGTTTGTAAGATTTAGGACTGAAAGTTATTGTGTCACGCTCACGTTCATTTTCTGTACTCTACACATCAATGAATCACTCTGTATAAAGCCATCGCTGTACAAAGTTACACTTGTGCAGTTAGCTTGTCGTATATCACAAAGTAGCTGCAAAGATGACTTAATTTCCGGCGGTCCACTTAAATCTACGGAACAATCTACGCCTCCGAATCCTGTGTCGCATTGACATGTCGCTGAAAAAGAATGGAATCCGAAAACTAATAATACAGAACAACATATTCGCCATTAACAGAACATTTTAAGGCAAATTAAAACAAAATAAAACATCAAACTGATATTTTTCACATATTTCGCCAAATAAACTTCTTATCATTACTACCTCATAACATCACGGTCGATTACTTTGTGATTCAGATTTACTTACTCACTCGTATGATGCTTGATTTTTTTTACATATGTCAAATGGCATTGAAGTGTCGTGGCCTAGTAGTTAGCTTGTTCGACTTCGAATCAGTAGGTCCGGGGTTCGAGCCCGAGCCATGGTACGGTAGGTTGTTCCTGTCTTTCGAGTGAGACAGTGTAAAACAAGGTCCCGTGTCACAGTAGGTGTTGGCATGTTAAAGAACCCTCCCTGCTCTACGGCAATAAGTGCCGAGCATAGGCTAAATTTTTCGCCCTTCACCTCCACACGGTGAAGTCTCCACATAGAGGAAATATTCTTCAGTGGGACGTTAAATAACAGTTCAATACCATACATTGAAGTATGGTTCAGTTTCCTATGGTTAATTAGTTCCCTTGATTTTTTTTTTATTTTTAAACAAGGCGTTTTTTATCCCAATATGAATTTTGTATGTAATGAATTCGCAGCACAAATCAAATAAAATATTCGTACAGAAAACGCGTATTTAATATTCAGACATTATGAGTGAATATGTATACCTTCAATGCATAACCCATGTCCACTACATTGATATGGACATATGTGTCCAAGAATGTCCATATTTGGTACCATAGACCCGGAAACATTCCGCCAGTGTGATGTATCAGCCTGGATAGTTATTAGACATTTTTGTATGACGGATGCCAGAGCACTTCGACTCAATTCTACGTTGTCTGTCATCTAGAAGAAACAAGAATCATTTTGTTGACTTTGTGCATTCTTGTAAATGTACTTATTTCAATTGCATTAATACTTCCCCTTGTCATACACCTAATCCCGTCCTTTATTCGTTTACGACCATCAACGGATGAGAGTTAACCCCGCATTTTAAATATAGGTGATAAACATTTGCCGCGCGAGGAGCTGGGCTTTTTTATCCTCCCGGATCACCTGAACTCACCTACGGTTTTAGTTGGGTGCGTGTAACCCTATTTTTTAGGAATACATATTCTGGGGATTGCTGTTTGCAATATTGTCCTTCTTTGTTTTAACAATGGTTTTGTCTGTTTGACGATTTTGAATTTTGAATGCTACATCAGCATCACATAATGCGTGTTATATCATGCTGCAATATCATAATTATTTATTAATTCATTCATAGAAACTGAATTTCAGGCACAAATTTAAACCGTGCTCGCTATTTTAGAGAGGTTTATCTTTCAGCTATCATTTATTCTGTGTGCAATTCTATGTCTACGATGACATATCAATATAGCAAATACAGGCCCAGTATAGAGAGCGCGTGATATCATAGAAACACTCAAGTAATTGAACTGTACTATGCTTGCACTCGTTTTACCTGGATTTGTATATTAGCCGTATGGGCGCTTCTAGGTACAGTAAATCCAGAATTTATCGAGGAGCCTTAATTCAGCGAATAAGGAGTAATGCACTTATTTGGGATACTATCTTTTTTTCAGCGTGAATATTAATTTACGTTTTATGTCAATGTCAGATAAGCATACCGTAAATTTGGTTCTATTCGCGAAAATTTCAATTTTGCGTATTATCGCGAGAATACTAACTCGCAAAATTAAAGTTCTAGCTTAATATACTGACATGAAATTAACATGCACCACACTACATATACTATTATACTTAACATGCATATAGGCATACATAGTGTCGCGAATAATTGCTTAACTGCTGACTCGCCAAAATAAAGTTCTGCAAAAATTTCTATATGTACAGTATTAGGGAGAACTGTATTTTTGCGCGTTATTTACGTCGCGTGAATACGCGAAAATAAAATTCTCACGAATAAAACTGAATTTTCATTTTCATGTATTTTTAATTTCTTATCTACGGTAAAGTAGCAAGAAGCTGAAGATGACCAGGGTTGTATTCCTTTTTTTATAGTTCAACCGAAATAGATCTGCGCCGTAAATGGAACAGTCTTGGTATTTTTTCTATACAGGAAGCCATGTTGGATCTAGCGAGTTCAAGCCCTGACGTTGGACTACTTGGACCGGTATGAACCGAGCGTTCCATTTGTGATTCTTCTGGTTGAACCGGTTGAACCGCGTTAATGGATTGACTCCCTATTTATAAACTTATTCTGGAGGGACTTTACAAGTTGTGCCACCGACATGCACAATATACTTCGCCATGTCTACCTCAATGCTAAAACAGTTAAGTATAATGAGTAAAGATAATTCATTCGGACATTCAACAAAACTCGACATTGTGCTGTACTGTAAATGTACAAATTTCTGTTGGATTTATTTTCTAGCCTTATACAACAAAATACACAATATTTCACGTCAAAGATTATTTTCTGTAATGATACATTCAAAGCAATTCAGCCTCACTGTGATATACACCAGATATTATGTGCTTATTCAAATCATATACACTCACAACACACGATGTCGTTAATATTGAAGTATGTATGTGATATATACATATACGTATATTTAAGGTGTTCAATGTACTAAAATCCAGCTTTAATATTAATTCCGTCTATCTCTCAGGAGTAAAAGAATACTTACTATCGAAGGGTTAAGATGAAGGTGAAAATCGATATGTTTATTGCATACTTACCTATTTTGCGTCTTAGTCATATTCTAATAATCAGTTAAACATTTGCGTACTTCATAAGTATGGGATTTTAGTAATCAATTTTTATCAGTACGTGTGAAGTTATCGCAGCTTTACGGACAAAACATTTTATTTACTTTAACACGTTTCTTCTCAGTTCTTAAATTGACTTTCCCACTTGCGTCATTAGAAGGAGTGTAGTCACGACTTTTCTTGAATTTTTGTTATTATCTTGTTTTTTTTTTTTGGTGACATTGTTTACTACAACGCAGCTTCGAGTCATCAGTTGGCGTTCAGTTTTAAGTACCTAACTACCCAAGAATATGAAATACTGAATTCTTGACTAATAATTATGCACGCTTTTTTTTCAATTTCATATGGGAGATTCTGAATTTTTAGATTTTATACTCTTCAAAATTGTGAAGGGGATATATGCAATTTTCCTTGAATAAAGCATAGATTAAAAACCAAACGTAGAAGATTTCACTATTTATGGCTAAGATTTGGCAAGTATGATATAAGGACAACCATAGCCGAATGGTTACAGCATTGCGTTCTAACCCATTAAGCCTCTCAGCTCTTGTCAGCAGCGGGTACCGTATTTGATTATGTAAGGAAGATTGCCAGATTTGAAGGTTCGTGATCTCTTTCCGAGTACATTTGTACCCGGGCTCTCTCCTCCACCAGTAAAATATTACCACTCACCAAAGACTAAAAGATTTTCGAATGTGGCATAGGGCAAAAGTAAATAAACAATTAAACTTAGGTATAAAATATATAGATCAAAGAAAGTCCCCGAGTAATCAAGGAAATTTCCTACCTAATTAAATATATAAGCGAAAGACACTACTCATTCACGACTAGTGAGAATCTTTGCCATAAACCGATATCTGTCTTCAAATTAGTTGTTAAATTTGACATTGCTCGGTGTTGATGCCGCAAGTCGGTTATGAATTTATAATTCATGGAGCAAAATTATTTATCTATAAATCGTGATAACGAGGTTCCGTGTTGAAACAAATTCAATTCACTTTTACATAATGAAAATAGTGAAAGGAACTAGACGCCATATTGCATTTACTATACGAACCTTGATGTCTGTGACGCATGACTCTATGGCCCAGTTGAGATTTAAACCGGTGACGTTTTGGCATGCGCTATATAACTCATGGGTTGTAATATAGTTGTTACAATACTCTCTTGCTGCGCTTTCTGATATGTTGCTGGGTGTAGGCCATGACCTGTCCTGGAAAAGCGAGAGAGCTTTAGTGGATATTGAAGATGGCACAGAAAGGAAGGGCGAACCTGTATGACCACATTAAGGACTGGATCTACATGTAGTATACTCCAATTTCTTAAGGGAGCTGTATAATAATAGTATAAATCGTTCGAGAGAGCTTCTAAGATATGTTTCGAAATTCCATCTTAAATGTAGGCCACCATTTCCAAAGGAGAGCACGAACAATGACTTTTTCTCCAGTTACGAAATAATACATAAAAAATCAGTGTGTGGAAGTATATTTTATGTTGCTTGATTTAAATATTTGCAATATTTATACCCTTTGAGATACCCATCAGGGTATTCACGATTCACTGCTAGTTTTTAGATGATGTCGCATTTTGATTGTTTACGTATATAAAAACGTCATTGTAATGGCCTACATGGTAATTTGGTCTTTGATAAAAGTAGGCTATATATGTGTCTCCGCAGTTTCTGACAAGGCATCAGTGAATCAGTGCTAAAAGAATGTATGGAGCATTAGAATAGGGTTGCCATGTGACTGTTTACAAAAACTGACAGGGAGTCGTTGAATCCCCTGTCAGAAAAGGCCATTTCACCCCCGGCTGAGGCCTCGCAGTGAAACTTTATTTCTGACAGGGGATTCGCCGATACCATGTTAGTTTTTGTTAAACTGTCACATGGTAACCCTTAAATCTCCATCATAAAAAAAAATTTGGGACTGGAAACCATAGATTAACTAATCTCTTTCTCTTTCCTTAAAGTATGTGTAGCAGTAACACAGATGAGTGTATTGTGTTTTTTCAAATGGGTATATACAAAATCAAAGATTAAATGTTAAAAACGTTTATGACTTTTAACCCTTAATGGTTAAATTTGACACACTGTAAAATCAGATATGTTGGCTGGTTTAAATAAATGTTGAATTACAATTGAAATTTATCATGTTTTACATGATTCTCAATTACGCTTGCTCTAAAACAGCATTTCAAATGGTGAATGAACAAAACTCTACTTATTCTTCCTGCTGAAATGGTAGCGCGAAATATTGTCCTCTAGCGTCATTCAATCACTAATAGAAGCAAAGGTCACGAAAAAACGTGATCAGGTATCACGTGGTACATAAACTAGTTCCCTTAGATTGAATTCGTTGGCATCAAATTGTGTCAGTATAATAAAATTGAAGCTAACTGAAGCTGACAATGATCTTGGTTGGTTATCAAATACAGCTCATCATATCTTTTGATGTTGTTGATGTTTTAAAGCGACGAAATAATCGTAATTTCATATACATGTACATCGACTCTGGTATTGCTTTTTCTCTCGCCAGAACATGAACTCAAATCTATTATGCATATTTTGCTTATTGAGAATGATACATTCAGTGTAGCACTGTGGAATGATAAATATGGATCTTTTTCAATGTATATCGAGATGTTATTGCACGTTTTTAATCTTCTTTCATTATAATTTCATCACCTATGTCTATTTCATTAAAAAGTTTGGATATAACCTAGGTACTTCGCATGATCAAGAGTTTGATAATTGGTACAGCTGAATAAAAAGATACTTGATCTTTCCAGTTACGCTAAAAGAATTTAAGTTTAACCTGCCTAAGCTACCCACTGAATTAAAAAATTACCTGTCTTATGTGACTTGAATGGATGGTTCCCAAAATGGCTTTTTTGATATAAAATCACCTGGATTAAGAGGGTACCTGTCATATATGACCCTTTTTACCCCTTCCCTTGGGTGGTCTCTTAAAACAGGTTTGACCGAATGTCAAATAACGACACAACAGTGAGTACATCAGTCCTACCCATTAAAACACTTAAAAAGCATAAATACACTAGTGAGATTGGCAAATCGCTAGGAAATATCTACCCAAATTTGAAGCTTTTTAGGATACTGGAACGAATAAATAATCTTATTTTTCCATTCTAAAGGTTGGTTGGTTGGTTGTATTGTTGCTTAACGTCCCACTCAAGAATCTTCTACATATATAGAGACGTTAACGTGTGTCGGTGAAGGGCAACATAATTTTGTCTATGCTCGGCACTTATGGCCGTAGAGCAGGGAGGGTTCTTAAACGTGCAAACACCTACTATGACACGAAACCTCGGTTTTACTGTCTCATCCGAAAGTCAGGGGCGACCAACCGTACCGTGGCGTGGGTATTGAACCCTGGACCCTTCGATTAGAAGTCGAACATGCTAACCGCTTGGCCACGGTGGCCCCGTGAGGTGTATTTCTAATAAAGCCTTATTCTAGATCTCAATTCAAGAAGCTAAAATTGACACAGAAATGGTTCGCCATTAGTTACCATGCTATATTTGTTTACGGAGAAAGGCAAGCATGGTTTTTGGTATAAGACATACAGCCCCTAGTTCAGATTCTAAAACAAAAATAGGTACATACAAGGGTTTTTATTGCCCCATTGTATTTTTTTCACTAGTTTAATGATAAGCTTACCGGTGGTTCGTATGTATCATTGTAAATAAAACCGGCGTCGGGAAAATTGGTCAAACACTTTGTGGGTGGCTCCTCGGCCTTGGCAACTAGATCACTAGTGATGTCCCTACCTACAATATGAGAATATTAGAAGCTGTATATTCAAGTTTGATTATAAGCAGTAAAATTGAAGAAATACCAAAGGATGTTCGAAAGTTCAACTCCTACAGATATGACAAGTATGGAATAATACAGGTCTCAACGTGGAAAATAAATGCAAATCCCTATCGAGGTAGGATCAGGTGACCAGAAGAAGTCTGTCTTTACTTTTACAAATATAATCAACGTGATGCCCCAGGGTCTGGAACATGAGCCCATATTGCAGAATTTGTTTCCCTTTTCTTACAGATGTAATAAGTAAGACATATGCCTGTCTCTGAGATTATACAATTGAGAGAATACTGAATAGCGAAAAATAAAGAAATCGCATGGAAATAACAGAAATGAGGTACAAAAATAAAAATAGTTTGCGATAAATTATTCCAATTTTTGAAAATTAGGTATTTCTTTATATTAAGCAGTTTCAGTAAAAAGTGATGTTATAGCAAGAAGTGCTTGAAGTTACACCGAGCAAGAGGATGGAAGTTTTCATTTTGATTGGTTGAAAATAGAGCCTCTTTGAATACCATGTCCATACCGCTCCTCCAGGCCCTACCCGTGGTATTAGTACACTACTTCAATGTTTTTCCTAAGGTAGTTTGTTTTCCATTTTTGTCTGATTATTAGACAACGTCTGCCATTTTAGCTTGAGGCGAAGACAAACACCAATATGCACAGGGGAAATGAAAACCGTCATTTGATCAAACATCGAAACGAACATGTTTGCAGAGTTATCGATTCTGGCACTCGGCTGAATTGGATCACTCAAAAGGTATTACGACCGAAAATTAGTAATCCTCGTAACTCATCTTGGAGTTTATAGAGCTTCGATGAATGCCCGAAGAACGATAACTGCAGAAACGCTCGTTTCGATTTCGTGTGTCAATGTGCTATATTTTGTATATATTATGTGCTGTGTTTATTAATCGTGTGCGCTGACCTCAAGCGTCATTGATTAAATTTGTGAGTGAAAGGTGCAATAACTTTCTTAAAAGAATATTTAGTATATCGGAAAAATATACATAAATGGTGTTAAACATATTGAAACATGGTGCCTTGAAACAAAATGGTTACTTTCACCCTTCCCTTTTTTTATCGTATATATATAAGATAAAGGTAGCAAAAACAACAAGATAAAGATAGGATATGGTTTCTAGAAATTTTCTTACCCTCTCAGAACCCCGAGAAGAAAATAAAGGATGTCGCTTTAGGTTAAAAAAAATAATGAGAATGGTTTTTTTCGCTCCTCTGCACGAAATACAATCCTCAGTTTTACATGATTACAAGTATGTTTAGAATTAAGAAATAGCACAAGTTAAATACTAAACATTGATAGCATATTTATCTTTCACAGTCATTGATCTAAAAAGATGTTTATTGATGGGTTAATTACCTCCATACATAAATTTTTGCGAGGAATCTGCGTCGATCTTGTTGCAAGGGTCGATGTCTGCACTTCCGTCACAGTCATGTAAGTCCCCGGATAAACATTCGCAGTAACTACGCGTCGGATATGGAACACTATCTGATTGATTGGTACAAATCCCTCTATATAACGAGGCTTCAACCAAATCGCCAACTCTATAATAAATGTACAAGATCATTTGGAAATCATATTTCACTGCCGCGAAAGAAATGTATTTTGACAATTCCGATGTATATGTCATATATATCGTAATTTAACTTTTCACTAAATGTCGTTCAACGTATAAGATATACTAAAATGTGTTAAGATATATGTAAAATTACATTCCCAACAATGGTATTTTTTCTATTTTACAGGTTAACTGAATATATCTTCCACCTTCCAAAACGTTGAGTGAAACGTTTTAATTGCAAACAAGTTAATCATACCAGTAGAAATAGTGATTTTTTTATATCTTTGTGACTATAAGGTACAACTTAGAAATTTAACTCTGTATACAAGCTATTCTTATGTGGAATATATGTTCCGTGTTATTGGATCATCTGCCATAAGTTATCATCAGATGAAGGCGAAGAAGGAGTATAACAGCTCAAAAAAGGAATGATGTCGAGAACATCGAAACCATTACGTTTGTTCTACAAATTGGTTGAAAGGATCCTGTCTACCTATGTTCAACCAAAAACCCATTCTCTACTTTAACCTATTTGACAGCATACCTCCAGGTCTTTATATATTCGTCCGGACGAAAATCTTGGTATGGTATTGAATACTGGGAACCATTTGGCATTCTCAAATCATTGTTGTCATTGCTATCGTAAGTTCCACATATACCTTTGAATAACGGAATAATGAAATAGTGAGTTTCAATAAGTATAAGACATTACATGTACCCTTAAAGGGAACTCTTAAAAATAAATCCAAGTCATAATACATATTACAAGTCGATGAATAAAAACAATCTCTACATGAAAATGCAATCCCTAATGGGATGAGATCAGCTGTCTTGAAGGAGTCAATGTCCCCTGTTGGCATACCACACCTGTCGTAAATGTTGTACTGAAACCCTAAGAGTATGGTAAAATGTCGATTTGTGTTGAAAATAGAATGTGCTCGTAATATGATTACGAAAAGGAAGTCACTGCAAAAGGTCGTGCTCAGGAATATCAACAAAACTGAAAGAGGAACCTCATATTGTTTAAAAAGTTTTCCGTAAAACTTCCGTAGTGACAATTGCAAGCGCTCAACAATGTATCCGTGTATGAGTAGTTAATTGAAGAGTCGTCCAGCTCTCCGCGTAAAGTATTCATATTAGGAACATGTCTTTACAAAATGTTTAAGTTCTGAAATGAAAACACCATAGGTAGGATAGGACGGGGTATTACTACTTTGGAACGGCAAGTTCTTGATTTAAAATTGATATTGCAAATTAAATCATCAATCAAACAAAAGGTAACATTAGGGCCAAACAAAAACCAAGAAAAAAAGGGAGATGATACTACAAATAGGGATCTACAAAATAACATAAAAGATTTGGTAACACGAACTCCTCTAAAGCTGGATGAAAGGATGAGTTCAATCGCATTGAATTAATAAGCAGATCCATCGTTACGGAAATGCAAGATGTATTTTAAAAAAAATACTTTTATATCTATGGGCCAATAGAAGGATAGATAGCTCTTTGCTTTGTATATGACGTAAATCACATGAAAACTGATTGACATCTATACTGACCGACTGTTTTACCATAATCCTTTGCAGAAACCTTGAACCAGACATTGATGAAACTAGGAGATGCAGCTGATATTTCGATCGTAGCTTCACCACCAGTCGGAAGAATAACCTTGTACACGAATGAGAGCATAAAGAATATTAAGTTACAGTAGACTCAGAGAGAGAGAGAGAGAGAGAGAGAGAGAGAGAGAGAGAGAGCAATTCCTATTACAACTTGGGTACATAATCTGGACGCATGATTTTACATGAAAAGCAACTAATAAACATGTAAATATCTTTCCATTTAACTGTATTAGTTTCATGCAAGTTTAAAAATTTTAAGTTCCTTGCTTCTTTATTAAATGTTTCTGATGTTTTTGAATCTTGCTTTATTGTTACATCTGAAAGTTTTTTTAAAGACTGACACTTTTGATGATTTAATTTTTTATAGGCCCTAGACAATGGGGAGCTAGATATCCTTAGTTCATACTTCTTAATTACCGTGTACTTTTTACCATCACTGTACTGAACTATGCTAGTTCCTGACGTTAGATGGCCGTTTAGATATAATGTCGGATACAGTGACAAGCGCTGTCCATATCTGTTGGTGGTAACTTGATCGCAACTATCGAATACAATGACGTCATCGCCGGATCTGATAGCCACTGCGCATGTACAGGGAATAAATCCATCACAACGCCGGTAGAAAGTGTGTATCTGTGGATAAATCATTAAGAAAAAATTACCATGAAATTATTCATCATATATGCATAGTGTATTTTGATTGATATTCTGCTCCCATTTCACTTAAATACTGGCACCGAATGCATAACTTTTGTGAATATTTATTTATTTGTTTATTTATTTATTTATTTATTTATTTATTTATTTATTTATTCATTCGTTTTTTTATTGCATTCCATCGTGATAAACTGTTTTTCCGATAGTTATAGTAGAAATGAAAAACAAAAGTAGATAACATTAATTTATTTTACTGAAAAGAGTCGGGACATTCATAAGAAAATAAAACTAATTTCTATTGTACTGATTGACTTCTGCTATACGCCATTGATTTTTATTGTTGTTCGATCATAATACTTTTTCTTACCTCAAATGGCAGTGAGGTATGTCTGTAAAAAACGAATTCCCCTTCAAAGAAAACGTCGAAATACCTGGAATTTTAAACACAAAATTTCGACTCATTAAAATGTTCATTTTGAATTTTTAATAATAGAATGGTTAAATGCAATTTTGAGAAGAAAAGTAGAAAACATGACCAGGAAATAATGCGTAAATAAGCAAAAGGCATATTCGAATGGTAAAATGAAGGCAAGAAACGCTATGTCAAATGAAACTTTAATATACACATTCTTATGAATTGTGTCTTTAATTTTTTGAAAATTGCACTTACTCTTCTTGACCTAAGTGGAGGGGTATTCCATTTTCTTTTTACCTTTCACATTTTTTTTTTAAAAATCTACATTGTAATCTAACACATGAGTTAAGAAATTGTGGAAGCTAAAAACCCTAAAATTCAGAACATATCCGCGGCGCGCGGTGTCAACCTATCACAGAAGCTGTGTTCTAGAAAATTAATATTTCAAAATATCAGGATTTCTTACATTCTATCAAACGTTGTCACGTGTGGACCATTGATTGATTGGCAAATTGCGGCTGCATCTCTGTCAATTATATAAACCTGGAAAAGAAATGACATACAGATTTATTTATCTTTGAAATGACTAAAATAAAAAAAATGTTTTTTGCAGACTAGGCTTTTCTTTCTCAAAATTAATTTCGATTGGACGATAAGAAATTATTTGAGTACCTTAATCTGAGCTGAAGTTGAATTCTGTTCAGTTCCGTTTACACGTAAGATTGATATCACGTTGACTATTGCCGTATGGTCGCCATCAATGAGGGCATCGTCCACGGCCATGACCGCCAAACACACTGGTGTTGTCCAGTTCATATTTGTTATCAAAACACTACAAGATGGCTGACCATTGTGGGAAACACCAAATACTATCTCAGGTATTATTCGGTCAGAGAGACACGTCGTGGTCTGTCTGGTGGCAAAGGTATAAGATATGTGAAGATCGCATGCGAACTCGTCGTCTGTTGCCGACACATTGCAGAAGAGTCTAGGAGGCACTGAAGATTTAATATCTATGCACACTGAGTCACCTCCTTCGTAAACAGTCACATTTGACGTCATAATCTGAAATAGATTCGTTATTACATCACAAATTAAGTAATCAATAATGACGTTATCTAAAACTATCTATATGGTGTTATTCTTCGAAAACATTTCTAATAGCGACATAATCTTAAAGGCGGCATTCTCTCATGATATTTATTTGCTAAATCTATTCATAATGGCGCCAATCGCCAATTTTTTAACAGATTTTGAATTGCGTCATTATTTCTACTAGTTGTAACAGCGTCATAATCCAGAGGCATAAACAGTCGAACTATACGCATTGAAATCGACGGGAAAAGAATTGTTCTTTCAAATAATCAGGGTTTTCAAAATACCTGGATTAAAGTAAATTACGACAGAAACTAAAATCATTTCAAATTAATTGGGATTTTAATAAATCGGGAACCAATATAAATGAGATCCAGTATATATTTCATCAAAATGTGAACATGTAGGCTTCGCAACTTTTAATAGATCTTGAATATACAATAGTCGATACTATCAAAAATATTTGTGATTACGCAATAGTCGGGAACATTTAACACAACATTGCATCTCTTTATTTACGCCGTAGGGTACTTTTAAAGATAATTTAGCTAAATAAAACCAAGCATGGTGGTCTTGCTGTACTTCAAGTTGCACTTTTGCTGTAACTTCAGTATAATGTTATATTGTATCTAGAGTAAGATCTGAAAACGTAAAGTGCAAATAAAGACCCTTTCATTAGATTCATTTTCTTTACAATGTATGTTTTTAATATGCGTCTATTACGACTTTAATAAAAAAGAAATACGCACGGAAGCCTATCATGCAATTCAAGGATGCCTTCCCATCAAGATTTACAAGAAGACTAATACAAGCCCCTCTTTGTGTCTGTCGCCGAGCTAAGAATGATGTATCGTGCTTTCAGTGTGTAATATGGCGTCCTCATGACCACTTTATACCATAAATTGGGATATTTTTGCGTCGCCAAACTTTGGCCACTTCGATAGGCTATTTTTGGCTAGATAGATTTTAGCCATTTATGTTTATACCATGTGTAAAATTGGTCTACCATCAAATCGCTGCAATTTGCTTTTAAATGTATTCCTAAAACGAGGGAAACATCTGATCAATAAGATAGTTGTCCAGGTAATGATAATATTTTTGTGAAATGAGTTAGCTCGCATCGGAATGGTATAATTAGATTTTATCATGTATAGTCAATTAAGAATTACTGCAGACCTACAATGTACACAAATGATTTCTTAGAGAAGTGTACTCACGGAATGAATAGAAAATAACACATTTACCTGTACGCTAATTACATAACATTAGGCATAGCTATTCTATTATATCCAGCACAGTATATGTAAACAATAAAAATGTGTCCGGATTAATATTTGAAACGGATCCGGATTTTCCGGTCATAAAACGTGACAGTTAAATATAGCCATTTTGCTAGGGTGCCCTAATTGGAAAAAATAAACAATGGCAATAATAACTATTTTCTGTATAAAATGTGTCTAAATTATAATTAAACATGGAAAATACACGATAGTTCTGTGTTAGCAGACGAAAACTATTTTTTAAAGAAGGGGAATGCACCAAATATGTATATTTGAATAAATTACTGTTGGATTGCTAAAGTTGGTTTAAGAGATTTACTTAAGATCGCTGCATTGTAACGATATGTGCGTACCTCGATACCTGCGACAAATGGATCACTTCGTTTTTCAAGCCCAGTAGTGTCTTCGCAGTGGTCAATAATGCAGGCAGTGACGGAGCAAGCTATCTGTAAACAACATAAAATACGTATGAATTTAAAGCTTAAAAATTGCATCTTGGGAATAAAATGTTAATTTTATGTTTTAATTTGTATGATTCAATCACTATTTTTTATGGAAAAAACTTTTTTACATAAAATAGGGAAAAAATAAAAACGTGAAAAAACAGGTTTACAATTTGAAAAAATGACAAATGAAACAGAATGTTTTCCATTTCAATTTAACATTAAAAGTAAATTTTGCTTTATGAAGGTTCTAGAAGTCTTAAAATGCTTGTGTGTAAAATAGATAAATAGAATATATCACCACTTTGTACAGAGACAGAGAAATTTCACCCTAGTGTCAAAGATTTGCAGTCCACGACGAGGCTTACCGAGTCGTGGATATTGCAAATCTTTGACACAAGGGTGAGATTTTTATGTCTCTGTACAAAGTGGTGGTTGATTATTTGTCTCTCACCCTCAAATAATGTATTTCTAAGTAGTAAATATATTTGTGTAACACTGCCTTCAAGCGGACGAAATACGTCTAAAGCAGGTCAAGACTTACCGGTAGTGACGTAATGGGGTTCGAGATAAGCACGCGGGGTGCGAGGCAGAGATATCTTAAAACGGGTATATTGATGGATTTCCCTGTCCGGGGTGAGAGAACTGATTTTCTTAAAATGTGAATGCTGGTTGGTTGTATGAACGTTGAACGTCCCAATCAAGAGTCTATCACTTATACGGAGACGTCACCGTATGCCGGTGAAGAACGACAAATTTGGCCTTTGCTTAGCACTTATGACTGTAGAGCAGGGAGGGTTCTCTGACGTGCCGACACCTACTGTCACACGGGACATCGCTTTTTACTGTCTCATCCAAAGGACAGGGATGACCAACCGCAGCGTTGCTCGTATTCGAACCCACGGTCCGATGATTAGAGAGGGAGCATGCTAAACACTTACCACTATTACAACTATGAAAACATACAATTCAGGCAATGCTTTGTTACTGCTTATTTTGACTATTGATGACTATTAATGTTTAAGCACAAAATTATACTAAATTTAAACAAACCTCACCACCAAATGACGGGCTAGTCATTTCGTTCTCGTGCAGAATGCTTGAAAAATTCTGCACAGATTTCTCGAGTTTCGTTACGGAGTCATCTATGTACCAAGTTACGGTATACTCAACGGATTCTTGTTCTGAGATCATTTCAAAGGAACATAGCAAGGTCAGGTTAGGGTCCGACGATTTTACTGTTATGATTGGCTTCTCGACTAGTGATATTCTATCAAAGACTAAAACGGAAAATTTCGAATAAATAAAAACCTCTTCATACGTGTTTTTTAATATATCTTTGGACAGATATGATTTTTTTGGACTTGTATAGCAATTGATATTTCGTATACATGTAAGTACATTTTGCACATGTACGTTGCTGCCAATATCAGAAAAGTACTACATACCATTACTCTTTTAGGATCTTACTTGCATTTGTGATACGATAATACCTATGCCAAATGGACAAGATAAATACATATGCATTTATATCATATACATTGTATTCATAATTAAGTGTAAATGATTCAATGCATCAACAGTTAAAATCTCCCAGTTGGTTAGTTGTATTGTTGTTTAACGTGCCACTCAAGAATATTTCACATATACGGAGACGTCACAGTGTGCCGGTGAAGGGAGACAAATTTTGCCTATGCTCGGCACTTATGGCCGTAAAGCAGGGAGGGTTCCTTAATGTACGGACAACTACTGTGACACGGGAACTATGTTTATTCTGTTTCACCCGAAGACAGGGAGACCCGACCGCATCGTAGCTTCGGGTCAAACCCCGGACCGCACGATCTGAAGTCGAACGTACACATCAACTTATAAGCCACGGAAGGCCCAAATACATATACATTAATTTAAACGAAGATCTATTTTAAATTTCCATATCAACCTGACAAATTTTATCTACATTTTAATGAAATCTTATTTGACTTGGATTGGTATATAAGTACAACATTGTGTCATATGTTTATGAACAAACGTTATTTTCACTATATATTTATAG